>OMNO01066528.1:0-11303 GCA_900303215.1 Trachyrincus scabrus | reverse complement strand
TGTAAACTATGGGCTGATTAAATATCTTTTTCAGGCGACTTACCTGAGAAAGCGCGAGCCTCGTCGGTGGGCACGGCCCGGAGGTGCCGCAGGTCGCTCTTGTTGCCCACCAGCATGATGACTATGTTGTTGTCCGCATGGTCCCTCAACTCCTTGAGCCAGCGCTCCACGTTCTCGTAGGTCAGGTGCTTGGCGATGTCGTACACCAGCAGAGCCCCCACCGCCCCCCGGTAGTACCTGGAGACAGAGGAAGGAGTCAATATATACAATGCTCCGCATCCGGTTACTTGATACAATGCACTGCATGCGAAAACACAATAGTTGAGATTTACATAAAAAAAAGATTTACATAAAAAAAGTATTCACAAAGATTGTGAAATAAATGACACATGTGATGAGTCATTCCAAGTCAATAAGGAGCCCTTGTTTTGTTGTCGTTTTTAGACTTGTGTGAAATGTGCATGTCATGTCAGATACAGTAGACACAGTGAGTCCAAAATGTGTATCTATTGGGACAATAAAGTTTTTCTTATTTCATCTTATCAAGCCATTTGAATATTATATGGGTAGTAAAATTGTCATTGAAATAAAAACCTAACCAAATCAAACTCACGCTGATGTGATGGCTCTGTAGCGCTCCTGGCCAGCCGTGTCCCAGATCTGGGCCTTTATCATCTTGCCGTCCACCTGGAGGCTGCGGGTGGCAAACTCCACACCAATGGTGCTCTTACTCTCCAGGTTGAACTCATTTCTCGTGAAGCGGGAAAGCAGGTTACTCTTCCCTACTCCAGAGTCGCCTATTAGTACAACTAGAAGGGGAGCAAAACACACAACTTTGATCAACATAGTTTTCTTATCACCCTATGAGAAATAATACAGTTGGTGCTTTAGAGTCAATTTAACACAAGGAGGTAGCATAAAATTGCACTTTAAGCAGGGATGAATAGTGTCAAACCCCCTTATATAGGATTACATTACATTTCTGATTCAGGAGAATCCAGGAATAATGTGACATGGTTTATGAGAAGGGAACACACCTATACACTATTGACACTATTTGTCAACGTGAACCTTAGTAGCATTATTTTCGCCTTCTGTTCCCACTCGTCATGAAATCCATAGTTGTTGATGCATAATATGTTTCAATACCAAAGTTAGACCTAATAATATCACTCATACAGCCAATAACAGCCATAGCCTACATGTGTGTCTTGTCACTTGTTTGATTAATGTAACGGGATGTGTCATTTCCATATTAATGTCCCCTTAGTGGTATCTGTCTCAATGACGTTAGTTTACTGTTCTGATCTTCAACCTGCTTGTTGTTTTAGAAACTCGTAGACAAGCGACACAAAACGATCTGCACAGTGAGTTATCCGTACACATTGTAGACGATTACTTAATAATTACGAAAAGACATAATATGATAGCTTGTGTTTACGCACTAGTGCTGGTACATCATGGTTTACATAGCTAGTCGCCTCTTAGTACAACTAGAAGGGGAGCAAAACACACAAAATCAGTATCTCTCTCTCACTCACACACACACACACACACACACAGTTGCTACACCTCCTGTAGAAGTATTGTTCAACATCCAACGCCGAGCTGCCTTCCGATGCAACCAGCGGATGTTACCAGTCTTGCTCCATTGCGCTGATAACTTGTTGATCGCAACACTGTAAACATGCCTGTTCTAAACATGCCTGTTCTCGGGTGTCGTTTCACAACTGCCGCAATCAAAGCAAATACTAAAGACGCTACCAAGGTAACATGGGCGTTAATGTTGCAGCTTTGTTAGATTAGTCACATCTTTGCCCATGTACATGAACTCAAACACAATCGCTTCACTAACAAACTGCAATACATGTACACAAGTTTATAAAGTGCATTGCTGTTCAAAGTACGGTCGCAACACATCATCTACGTGCCTTAACTGCACTTGTGGGTGGACTACACCACCTGGGCTAATAAACACCACTCCCAATGTTCCCGTTCCACATAATCCAGACGATACAAAGTGTCTGTCAACTACAATGTTTCTATACTGCCGACATAAATGAAAACGAACAGCTTGAGTCGCGGCAACTAAATCGATTAGCTGTGTGTTTTGTATCAAACTATAAAGCTAACGAGTTAGCCGCCGCGTACTGCGCTCATCGGACCACCGGACTCCATCAGTCCGACTCCGCGCTACCTAGCATACTGACCGGCCGCCAGCACCCTCCACACGCATGCTGGGTGCTAGGTAGCATTATTTGATTACGATCGAAAACCTTCGTCTCCTAAACCTTTGTTGTTATGTCCACACGCATAATGTTAATCTCGCGTTAGCTGCCAGTAGCGCTAGCTCAGCCAGCTAGGAGACTTCCTCGCCCCGTACTGGTTACGGCTGTCACCTAACTTCATCCCAACCAAAAAGTTTGTGTCGCTGCTATATCTTCAAATGCCTTACCTTTGAACAAATAGTCGTATTCGTCATCGCGGGTTCCCATTTTGGACGACGATCTTAATAAAGTGCCACTTCTACTAAGCGGATAACGGACTCTTCTGTCCTGCCGCTGACTACGGTCCACCGGTCACCGACAGTACGAGGAAGGGAACGCCGCTCGTGCTGAATGACAACCGATTCAACCAATTGGAACTGCCTGCATATTGACTGATGAATACATCGACCAATCACAAGCATCTTTGAGGGGGAAAAAAGGAAATCTTGAATACAGGTGTTATTTATTATATTTTTTAGGTGCAACTTTCAGATGACGCATTGGCCCTATGCCCGACGAATGTCTTCCATGGTTTTCTGGAAATCCACTGCTGGGAATAACAGAAAAAAGATGTGGCCTTCATAAATTAGTTATTTGCAACCACTCAATATCAGTCCTCTAGGGGTTTTAGTGGATGCCCTATATTGTTAATGCAATTTAATGATAAGGATAATGCAAATCAATCCATTGTAAACTAACTATATCACTGTTACATTAAATATTATGATTTCAGGCCGGCTATGGGGACAATGGTATAATGACATTTGGTAGCATCTTACACGACTTGTTATGCCGTCAACTTCTGCCACCTAGTGGCAGATAGTTTCCATCTCTCCTGTCTGTCTAGTTCGTCTATGTTGCATGTGTTTCGGGGGCGTGTTCTCTCTCCAGCTCCTCCCTGATGACATCATTCCCATTCCCTCCCCTAATCAGTATTCACACACCTCTGGCTCATCTACTAGTCAATGACAGTATTTAAACCCTAGCTTTCCATTCTTTCTTTGCCAGATCATAGTTTACCCTGACCCTACTCACTCTGTTACCTGCTTGTCTGACTACCTCGCCTGTTGCCGAACCCCTGCCTGTCTGACTACCTCGCCTGTTGCCGAACCCCTGCCTGCCTGACTACCTCGTCTGTTGCCGAACCCCTGCCTGTCTGACTACCTCGCCTGTTGCCGAACCCCTGCCTGCCTGACTACCTCGTCTGTTGCCGAACCCCTGCCTGTCTGACTACCTCGCCTGTTGCCGAACCCCTGCCTGTCTGACTACCTCGCCTGTTGCCGAACCCCTGCCTGTCTGACTACCTCGCCTGTTGCTGAACCCCTGCCTGTCTACCGGTCCCGCCCAGTTGACCTTTTCTACCTGCCGTATCTATGTGTATACGATACATAAAATCTTTTATTTTATATCTGACGTCCCGTGTCTTGGTGTTCTGCGTTGGGGTTCGAGAACACGACTAGCGCCCTAAGCTCTTTCTGCACCGTTACTATATTCTGCAAGCAGTCCACATCCTCTATCTTAGTAGGGCAACTGGTTTCAACATTTCCATCCTTGTATGCAGGTCATCTGTAATCAAATGACCAGGATTATCCCGGATGTGGACAGACTCAATTCCCATGCCTTTACACCCTGTTTAAACTTTGAAACGGAGCACGTCCAAACCAATACCACTGAATATAATGCAGTGGTTGAGGTCGTCCTCCACCCTATTATTGACATTGATTATATATTGTTGATGCTGAATGGCATTACCCGTGGCACCATGGAGACAGAAGCCTTGTAGAGAGGGTGCTGAGGGGCAGCGAGTGGGTGGGCGACGGTGGCCTGTCCCTCCGTGCACCTGCTGAGCAGGATGATCTATACAGGAAACTGTCCAGCTGTCCCTCGCTCACTGAGTGCTCATGAGAGTGCAGACCGTGTACCTGTTCACGGACCACAAGCAAGAACATATGCATGTCTGTTGCTAGTGCATGCCCCCCCCCCCTACACACAGACCAGGGTCCAAAATGAACTCTTAGAATTTTCTCTTTTTACCTGCCAGAGTTGAAAAATCTACTGGCCAAGCAATTGTTTTAATATGTAACTCTGACACAGATGTTTACACATTTCAAATCATAGTGGTACTACTTGGGTCAGTGACTTATATAGTTGAGTACCATTGGTGTATTTCAACACTCACCAGCTTCTGCCATTGTTTGGTTCTGTCCAATACCTTTGCTAACTCCTTCTTTCTTTGCCCGTTAGTCAGGACATCGTCACGGTTGACCGAACGCAGCTCTGCTCTCAGGGAGTCGGGGTCTTCCTTTTGCTCAGCTTTTCTCAGGGAAAAGTTCCCAGCTCACAGCTGTGGCTGCACTTTAGCAGGTCCACCTGCAGGTGGTGCTGGACCTTTGCAAGATCCTTCTGTCTCATTCTGAGACTTTGCAGGACTCCGTTTGAAACTTTAGCTCCTGCCTAAAGCAATTGACTTGTGAAGCTGTTTCAATGTAATTATTAATAATGCTACTACATGGCAGACAAGCAAATACTTACCTGAGGTCCTTAATCATGTCTTGCAGCTCATTCTCATACACTGTAACACTCTCCACTTCTCTGTTTGCACTTGCTTGTGCTTTCAGCAACTTGGTGTTCAGCTCAACAACTTGACAGAAAAGAAAGAGACAAAAAAAACAACAACAACCATCAAATAAAATGAACCAGAAATAAAATGAAATTGTTTTAAATAAGCAGTATACAGTGACCCAAGTTCTAACACCAACTGTGGGCTCAGAGCTCCTTCTCAGTAGTCGTCGCTTTGTGGTTGGCCTTGAGAAGCTTGTGTTGGAGCCGGGCCGTCTCCTGGGCATGGTGGCTCTCCATCTCGCTCACGGTATCCTGCAGCAGGACCACCCTCTCCTTGGCCACCCTCCTCCACAGAGCCCAGGGCCACCTTTAACCTTTTAGCCTTGTCCTCTGCCGCCCTAAGGGAACCCTGAGTGTTTTGGACCTCCTCCTCTCTTGTCCTCTGGCTCTGCTCGAAGGAAGCGACTTTCTCTTCTGATGCTCTCAGGCTCTGTCTTAGTGACAAGATGTTCTCTTCAGAAGTCTTCAGGCAGTGCTGCAGGGACGAGACCTTCTCCTCTGCTGCGCCTACCCTCTGGCTCATGGACTTCACCCTCCCTCCTCCGCCTGGTTCTTCCGGTGAAGTTCGATCTTTTGCTCCAGGTCGCCGACGCTCCGTCTGAGGGACTGAGCGAGCTCTTCGGCACACAGGAGGCTCCGTCTCAAGGATTGGTTGTTGTCCTGTAAGGCCCAGTGCACAGCCAGCAGATCGAGTCCTTTCTGCTTGGACTCCTCCAGCCCCTGCTGGGCAGACTGCATCGTCACCTCGGAAGTACAGGGTCTTCTGCAGACTCTGGGCTTTGTCGTTGCTCTCCTGTAGATTCTGCTGCAGGGAGATGACCTGTCTCTCAGATTCCTTTTGTTTTTGCTCCATGGAATGCATCTTTTTTAGTGGGAACATGGACAGAGGGGAAGGGTTATCGTATCACAATGTCTAACCTATGTGAATGCTGCTTTGATTAATGGGCTAGGTGCAATAGGTTACTTTATATTATAAACATCTATACAGCAAGAATAGACTCAACAACGTGCCAAAAAATATATAGAACATGCTGACATTTAAAGTAACATGAAATTGTCATGAATGGATTCAATATCCAAACAGCATTAATAGCACAGGGGGGATAATGTTCCCGGCCGTGGTGCTGTCTGATGCTCTGGTGCAACGAGTGCCGGGCAGGAGAGAAGTGAAGGGAGAAGTGAAGGCCACTGACCACCATCTGATGTCTGCTCTGAGCGTCCTTCAGCTCTAACTTCAAGGCTTCGTTCTCAGACAACAAGTATGTTCGGTCAGTGGAGATCAGGTAGCTCTGCAGGTCTTCCTGTTCAGTCACACAGTGGATGTTAGCGTAAAAGGAACTGTCAAACTAAATGTTTTGTAATAACGCTTAGGGCTTTATTAACCGGCACACGGGTATATATTATATATATTTAGGCCAGATATAAGAAATAGTTTTATAAAATTGTACTCCATACCAACCATATTTTTGCTAAAGCCGAGCTTTAAAAGGAGCTCTTGCAGTGTTGGGACGTGGAGGAGTACATGTCTGCTCTGCTGGTACATCTTACGCTCATTATCCTCCATATCATTGTAGCTTGCCACAACATTATTTGCTTGCTGATGTAGTTTCTCTAACAAAGGCTAAAAACATACATTATTGTTTTCTCAAAAAGAAGAGAAGAAAATTACACAAACCTGTACACATTTATTAAATCACCTGGGCAGTTATTAAAGTGCATATTCACCTTTACTTTAGTCTGGAGGAAGCTGTCTAGAAGCACCTCATCTACTACATCACGGAAGTCGAGCTCAGCTTCCAGTTGTGTTAAAAAAATACTTGTGTTAAAACAAAACAAAAACTCCCAAAATGACTAAATAAAAAGGTACAATTTACATGCATTAAACGACATCAATGTGTCTCACCATTTGGCACACTTGCCACACATCTACTATGTCCAAGGCCCTCATGAGAGATGTGATTTCCAAGCCCCTGAAAATAAACGACACATAACATGCTACCAAAGCAGCTCAAAAGGCTAATATAATCAAGTATGTAATCAAGTATATAACCAAGTAGACTGAGACACCTTCACGGGTCGACTGTCGCGGTTGCAGGTGATTATCCTTCATTGTCCATCATTTCCTAAAGGAGAGATGATGTCCTGGAAGTTTCAAAGCCATCTGTCGAAACTTTCCAGGATTTTAAAGAATGGACGCATTATCTATTCGGTAGTGGCTAGCATTCTCATTTAAATATATACTGACAGCTTGTTATTTATTCTCCAAGGAAACATAGCCTAGGAGGCACTATGCGTAGGCTAATACTAACGTGATAGTTCTCTGTTGTTGTTGTTTAGGGCGGAAGATGTGTAGCCTCATGATACCGTCCTGATCGCGTGAGTTCACGTTAAACCGCACATCCGCCCCCCGTAACCGCACATCCGCCCCGGTATCCCCGTTTCTTACCACGCCTCTCGTGTGCAGACGTTAAAACAAAAAAGCACCAAATGATTCAGACAGAACGGCTTTATTTTTTTTATTCAATCAGATCGAGTCCAAACACACAGGCCATCTATTTATCATCGTGTATAAATAGATGAATATACACAGATATACATAAATACACGTCGGATATGCATATTCATTTTTAAAACATGCTATGTCTCTGTAAAAGACTCTCCCTAAGATGAGGGCACATGGCGTTGAAAACACATACACAACACAGCTGAACAGTCGGAAGAATCCCTATTGATTTTGCTTTTACAGTAAATTGGACACATTTCTCTCATTTTTTAATATCGTACAAAGCAACAGCTCAGATTTATGGACCATAAATATAGCTGTATCTCATTTAACACATTGAAGATATGATACAGTAAATTATGTAGATCGCAATCATTTTTTGCCAGCAGCAAAAAAATAAAACAAATAAAAATAATATTCTCCAATTAAAATGGAAAATATATTTATATATCTTTGTATATGTATTTATAATCATATGTACACATTCGTAGGAGCACAACAATCGAAAATAAAAATAAATCGAACAGCACAGGTGGAAAAATATAAGTGACAGGCCTATTTTGTATTTATCCAATAAGGCAATTAAATGAACTTAAAAGCTAAACTGTACAAAATATTGCTGCTATGGGCTCCATGTGATGCAAACAGATTACAACTGGCCACTGCACGTCATGAAGATGAAAATATCGATTTTACAACGCCAGACATTGACTTCCCTTGACACAACTCACATACCAACTGAGGAAAAGTGTTCACAGAGGATGACTAAAATGGCTTTTTTTTGTTTGTTTACATAATCATAACTTCCCTCAACTCAACTTGAGAGTCCTTTCAATGTCAGCCACAGAGATTACAGTAAACACTAATTCTAGAATGATTGTGATTGACTTCACTGTTACACACACTATTTTCGTAAAAACAAACGGCTGTCTACGAACAGCCGAGTAGAATTTTCCTTCCATAACTGAAACATAAGCTGTGATGGCTGTGGTAAAAAGAGTGATGCTGTGGATCATTTGGCCTCTATAACTAGTTCATCTTCATTTTGTTCCCTTCTCAAGTGCAAACATTCACTTTCTCCACAAACGTATGTCTCACCAAGTCACACAATGCACCGATGATATTGACCCAAAATACTACAACTGTTTTGCTAAATCTAGAAATATTTCAATCTCAAATCTCAAAAGTCATCCATCTAATAAATTGTATATGAGGTTGGAGGACAGCCAGTTAAGGGTAGATGATGTCCATATTTCACAATAAAGAGACAACTACAGGACTCAATAAAATTGTAAAATGATTAGTTTGAATCTGTCCGAAAACAGGTGCACATTGGAAGACATTGATCATTGATAACTGATTGACAATGTCTACTTTCTTAAGTGAGTCATGACTTTCTTTTTTAAATGTGTGTGTCGTGTAAACCTTTTTATATTCAAATCACATAAATATTAGATGAATATACAAACCAACACAATTAAGATTCTCGACTGCACTAAAATATGAAAAATGTAATAAAAATGTCTTTTTACACATACCGAAAAATGCTTTTAACATAAAGGAGACAAGCTCTCTGATGAATGAATACCAAGGCTGGAAATGACCATAAACAACAAAACACAAATAAATAGATCTTCACAGTTGTATAATGTCTGGAAAACAAAGTGCTTAAAAAATACAATAAGACGATATATAAATTAAGGTGATATCATGAAACAATTTGATTACATCTGATATAGGAATGTGAGACTGGCAGAGATGTCTAGGTGTGTTGATTGCGCAAACAGACAAGACCAAACACAGCCTTATGTGTGTGGATCCTGTTTCTTACACGTTTAACATTATCATCATTATTATTATGATTATTCTTATTATTCTTATTATCTCTGGAGGCAGGGTGGCGGGGGTGTGAGGAGACCGCCGATGACATCACATCACAGAGGCTCCACCCACTCGGCCCTCCACTGAACAGGTTTTTAACTGTGATCCAGGGAACCCGCTGGTGGGGTCTGAGCATCAGTCATATATCCATTACTCCACTCTTCTCGCTCAGAGAGGATCTACTTCTGTAGAGAGAAGAGGAAAGAGAGAGAGAGAGAGAGAGAGAGACTACTATATTAGCAAAAATGAAAAGGATTCACTCAAGTACTGCCAGAAAGAGAATGTGTTTTTACTCGTTCGATTCCTCAATAGAATCGCTAAACTGAAGTCATGCAACAGATTTAGTGTGTCTGATTAATGGAATGGGTACTCGGTCGATACAAAACAAGCAAGAGAAGAAATCAATGGTCCACCAAATAGATTAACTGATGCACCGACCTCATGGGAGAATGGATTTCAATGAGCCATGCAATAAACCATGTGCAAGGAGTGTTGTCTGGAGAACTAGAGTAAGAAACACAGAGACCTAATGCAGGCAGACAATAGGGCGGCAGTGTAGCCGACATACACCAAGTGGAGCATTATGCTGCTGGAGGACTAAATGGTCGAGAGTGCCAACTAAGGTTGTACCTGTATGGGTTGTACCTGTATGGGTTGTACCTGTATAGATTGTACCGGTATGGGTTGTACCGGTATGTGTTGTACCGGTATGTTGTACCGATATGGGTTGTACCGGTATGGGTTGTACCGGTATGGGTTGTACCGGTATGGTTGTACCGGTATGGGTTGTACCTGTATAGGTTGTACCGGTATGGGTTGTACCGGTATGTGTTGTACCGGTATGGGTTGTACCGGTATGGGTTGTACCGGTATGGGTTGTACTGGTATGGGTTGCTGCACATAGGCATCAGGCATCCTCAGCTCTTCTGCAGTCCTGGGAGTATTTCTTAACAGTATTTTCTGTACCCAGACTTCTAGAAACTATACAAAGCTTCTCTCACAGGTACAGTGGAAGATTATCCTTTTATCCTTTTTCTTCTCTACATAAAGCAAGCTTTAGGACTAGACACTCGAGTATAAGCTGATACAGATTAAAAACCCTCATTTAGTGTTGATTTCTCTGTGTTTGATTTCTCTTTATTCTTCTCACTTACGGTCTCACTATCCCCTTCCCCATCTGGCAGGGTGCTAGACTCAGAGCCAAGGTGGAGCGGAGAGTACACCCAGGTCTTGTCCTCTGGAGGCTGCTTTTACACACCCAGGACAGCAGGGGGAGCCAAAGGGGAGGAGATAAGATGTCGGTGGCACACAGGCAGACAGAAGCAGCCAAAGGGGACAGGCAGGAGAGAAGACAAGACAAGACAAGGAAATGAAGATTAGAGATGCATAAAAGAGGACGTGGGGCAGAGACACTGCAGAAAGTGTGAGCTTGACAGATTATTTGGGAGAATGTGAAAGCAGTTTAAACATATGCCTGAAATGAGTTTGTTATCGGTTGGAATCAGTTATATCTGGCTCTAGATATTGGCTGTGTACACGTGAATGTATTGTGCAGCAAGCATTAGTACAACATCAGTACTATTGAGACACCAAATACATGATTAACAAAAAAAAGTGCAGAAAATGTGATGAATCAAATTGTCTGCTCCTACTTCCATTCGTGTACTGGCCATTTTGTGCCAGCCCCTAGCAAGCAAAGAGAGAAAGGCGGATGACTGCATCAGCCAAAAGGAGATTAGAAGGAGGAGGAGGAGGAGGAGGAGGAGCAGGCATGTCTATAGGGGAGGAAGGAAGGAAGCCAGGATACTGGTTGATGAGTTGAGTGTTAAGACAAACTGGGCATCGGTAGTTGAATTGAAGACTGGGATGCCCTCCCCTCTCCACTGAGGGAGAGAACAAAGATATTTTGACGTGATGTGAGGAAGCAGAACCAAGTGCACTGTGGAGGATGTGGAAGCTGGCCCTTTAAGAGGAAGTCAGCTGCAGAGGTACGGCGTGTTGTGATGAAGGAGGAGGCGGGGGAACCGTAG
>OMNO01066527.1:0-16101 GCA_900303215.1 Trachyrincus scabrus | reverse complement strand
GTTAAAACAACAATTCCAACCACATTCTAGTTAATGTATTCACAACTACTAAAGTGACTAGAATAACTGGGTAAAGTGACAAAGGCATATGCACAGAAGGATCTGTTGTGGAGAAGAAGAAAAAAAAGCACTGGGGTGATTACATCCACATTCATCAAAAGAAAAGCAAACACTGTTTTACTAGGCCTAGATGTAATAATATGTGAATAGTTAACCGACAGCATGAGAGATGTGGAAACTAAATGTGTGCGCATGTCCATGGGACCAGAGAGCGGTGGTGACTCAGAGCAGCAATCCCCAAGTTGCTTACAGTTTCACACAGAGGCCTGTGGCAAGATTGTTTCAATACGAGATGCGATACAACCACAATGTTTTCCACCTTCAGGTTCCTCACACAAACGTTTAGTCTTTGTGAGATGTGGAATTGGTTTCATTGGCACGACGTAGTTTCTAAACCGCTTTAAAAAAAATTAATAAGCACAAGAAACTCCGCATGGAGGTAGGACTTTGTAAAGGGGCACATGAAACAGACATTATGCCCACATATGTAATGTTTAGCTTTAAATGCTGGTACGTTTACCCCTTCAGAATGAATTAAAAACAACGACCTCTGGTTTAAGTTACTTTTAGAGACATTCCTGCAGCACACATCATGCCATTATATACATTTTTACAATTGACAATACCTTTTATTATACAGAACAGTATTTATTTATTTTTTAAACTAAAGGAAAACTTGCACTAGTCAAACAGTCTAAACAATAACTGCGATGCAACATAAATAAGTATTTTATGTTAGGAGCCCATATTTGATAGATTGTTCTCAAGTTACATGCAATAACAAATCCAATCACAGCAAAACTTCAAGAGGAACCGTTTGAAGAATGCAATGATGTTTGAACAAATGTAAAGAATTGCAATGGTGAATAATAAGGCATCCGAAGTGTTCCCAACTACCTGGCCAGCTGAGAATCTCTCGAAGTTAAGTCATCTTCAATTTCTGCAACAAAGGACCACAAAAAGGGGGTTCACACGTTTGCAGATACCAGGCTGGCGTTGTCAGTCTGCAGACTGGGCAACTGCATGCATCTGAGTTGTGGCTGGTGCTTTAGCTCCAACCCTGACTGTAACAAGATCCGCGAGCAGCCAGTCCATTCTGTAGGGATAATAGAAACATTATCAGAAGTCAAATTTAGCTACCGTGCCGAATATTTTTTTAAACAAAAAGGACAAATTCATACCTCAAACAGGATCGGTCTCAATATTCTTTCGAACACACTTTCGTACACCCTGATCAAAGACATAAGTTTGTATTTACAAGACGAACTACCCACCCCTTCTAAATTGGTATGATCCACCGTGTCCTCGCTCTCTGACTTAAAAGCGCACACATAAAGCCTCATACAAACACATATATATAAAGTTAAGATATTATATTATGGACACTCGGTTGTGGTTATTATTACATATTGTAACGGTATAGTGTGTAGTCTTGTTGGGTGTTAAGTTTGGAAACGTATGTGTACCATGAATTATTTTCACTTCCCGTTGTCTCTTGTGCCATGGAAAACATTGCTACCTTTCCTAAATGAAATACTTTTTCCCAAAAATCATATTAGAATAGCATACACACGTTTCCAAGGGAATGTTGTGGAAACAAATATTGAGAGACTAAAATGAAAGCATGACATTCATGGGGAATCTTGGTAATGTGGTAACTAGGATCACATTTTACACCACATATTTGGCCAACACTTGTGGGAAAAGGTGTAGCTAGCTTTTAAGTGTCTGCAAAACCAGGGGCAATGCTGAGGTATCCATATCTAGGCCTACTCTAAAAAAGAAAGAATCAGTGATCCCAGTTACAGTTGGGTCTTGTTGGTTTTATTATGACTGGTGTAGATTGATTGTAGTATCTCATATTCTTGTCCCCCTCTGGTTGCCCAATGTCAATTTACTGCCATCTTGCAATACTTAGTACATTGAAATGTATCTTGGCCCCCTTTACAACACCAGATGTACAATTGAACAGCTTTATAAAGAAACAAATGCATATGTGTGAAACGTGACGCCCATGTGAGCAGGCTCAAATTACTGGGCCACAGTATGCAGCGATCTTCAGCCCCATTATCAGTCATTAAGGTCCACCAATCCGTTTGTGTTACCGGCTTATCTTGGCCAGGGCTGCGGGGGGCTGGAGCCTGTCCCAGCTGACTGTGCACATAGGAAAGGGGATACCCTGAATGGCACAGGATTTCTAGGGCAACATACTCACACACTGACACACACACACACACCAAAGTGATTGACAGTTTGTAATGGCAGTTTATAATCTCACATTAGCTTAAACAGCAGGTGGGAGGAAGCCCATTTGAACACAAACATGCAAACGTAACACAGAGGACCTGAGATGGAATTTAAACCCAGGCCTCTGGGGCTACCTGTACCGCTACTGTCTGCCCGAAGCACTCTGCCCACGTTTGTGAAAAGATAGCAGTAAAATGCAAGTAAAGAAATTGTATTTACTGTGTAGGCTACTATACATGGATACTTTTGATAGGTAGGCCTACTGGTTTTGAATGGTGCATCCCGAATAATATATTTTACAGCTTGTTTACAAGACAAAGAAGTAGGTCATGTATAAATTAAATCTGGCTGAACAATGACATTGTCCTGAGGGAAAAGATAAGTCATTTAAAATGCTAACAAATCATGACTCAAAAGAAATCATGACAACTTGATGACAACCAGTATTGCAAAACAGCAATCTCTTCTGAGGAAGTTGATGTTGCTAAAATTGTATTGGTCATTTCACATTCAGGAAGGACATCCAGCATCTTGTACCAAATTGCAGGTTAACTTTGCATGCATTTGTACGACAGTTTGTACAACGCACATTTCTTTACTGAGCAACTGACAAAAGATTCCAAAGACACAATGGACAGCTATAGACTACTTAGGAAAAATAGAAAGGTCACATTGGGATAGACACACACATCCAAGGCAGGGGTTAAAGATAGATATATGTGTAATAGATTGTACTCAACAGCACAATATGGGTAATCAATTATGATTAAAATAGAGAAGTTTATTTGAAGTTTGAGAAACAGCACCCTCTACTGTGTAATAGAGTGCTATTCATGTCAGTCGCCGTGCATGACATGTGTGTCAACTGTGACTCGGCGACTATAAATTAGGTTTAAGTGTGACGAACAAATACTATCAACACAGAAAACAAATACAAGTAGGCCGCGTTTTACAAAAATAATGCATTTCATTTATTAAAAGGCCATTTTTTGAGATAGACAAATATTTAAACTAAATGGACACGTGAATGGAGTGAATCAATGCAGTCGTTTGAAGATAAGCGCAGTTACGTTGTTGCCCGTCTTGCCTCCAAACTGAATGCTGGGCGTGGGCAACTGTTGCACCAATTCAAACCCTGTCGGACAACACAAAGAACATGTGTACAGTGTAAGGTTACTAGAAATATTGCGGCCAACAAAGCATTTCACTATAGCATAGAGAACTGTCTCACATAAGCATATGTCTGATAAATTGTCCACTTTGACCAATTAATCTACAGAAGGGCGCACGCACGCACACGCACACACACACACACACACACAAATAATGGGAGAGATTGAGCAAATAACCACAAACCAATGTTGCCATTTATGACACTTAAGCCAAAGAGATTCCATTACCTGAACTGAACCTCTGTAGCAGCTGCTCCTTTGTCCAGTTACAGGAGGTAATGACAAAATATCCCCCCTCCTTAAGCGCATCACTTAGAGCTTGGACATAGCGTGTTCTGACTTCATTTGTGTGTTCTGGATTCAGGCTTATTGCGTCAAATGTTCCTTTGTCGACACACACGTCAAAGTCCTTTAACTCCCCGGAAGAACTCAAAAAGTCCACCTCCTGAAATGCATGATAGTATTAGCAGGTAGTAGTAGCAGCAGTATTAAATTGCATAGTAGTCCCAGTTGTTTTTTTGGATGTTCATGTGGATTTGAAAAAAGCCTTATCCCACAAAATATGAAGCGTTGGATGCGTTTCCACATTAATCATCAACGTGACAAGAGCATGCCTCACCACTGCAGGGTGTCAGGCTTGAATGGCAATGACACTCTTCATTAGGGGGCCATACAGAAGACATCTAGGGTGAGGCAATGAGCCATATACTAACCACCAAGGGGTAGTTTCATACTGGGGGGGGGGCAACTAAGAAATGATGTAGGGTAAATATGTAATCTATCGCATTGCCCGTGCCTGCAATGGACAGGAAGGAATAAGGCTTGATGTGGGAAGGAGAGTTATTAAATAAGTGGAAAAAAGAACGAAAGATGAAGTCACAGCTGGACGCAATATAACACTTGTCCTGTGCTTCTCTCTCACCCTCAAATTCCATTCCACTCCTTCATTATACTTGAATGCAACTCTGCAATGACCAAAAAGACCATGATGCCAATATTCCGTTCAACACACACATACAACCTTTACCACAGTCCAGCAACTTTCAGAATATTGTCAATATTGACTTTGAAACATATTTCCTACATTCAACTGTAGATTCATACAGGAGGAAAACTCATAACCTGAATGGCATCAGAAAGTCATACATTCCATGAACTTACTTGAGGGCAATAATATTTTATCTATTAAAACTTTTTAATAAAGAAGCAACAATTTGAATTGTTCGGATGTTTTGCTGACAGTGAACTAGGAGCTGGTAAAATGAACTCACCTTCATAGATATATTGTTTAAATCTTCAGCCTTAAGTACATCTTTTGCAAGTGCCACAGATGCTGCTGAATAATCTATACCTGTAATGTTTGTATATCCTTCTTTAGCCTTGACAAAGAAAAGAAACAATGGGAAAACGGTGAAAAAAAAGTTAAAAAAAACAAAAAAAAACATGACCATTATAATTGCATACATTTTGCTTCACTCCATACCAGTTCAAGTAGGAAGACTCCATTTCCAGTTCCAATATCGAGAATGGAAGCATTTTTGGGGATCTTAGTCTTCTCCATCCACCGAATCACACGACTCATGCTTTCTTCACCAAACCTCGGAAAAGAAAATTATAATAAAAAACGAAATTCTGTACAGAAATAAATAAAGACTTACGGGGTATGGTGTGCAATAATCCTTACCATATCTCACCTACATCTCCAATGTCTCTGAATGTCTCCAGTTCAGTTTGGTATGTTTCATCCCAGCTGCAAGCAGGGTTAGTGACAAAAGTTACGTTTCGTTTATATTAAAGTTAAGATGACAAACAGCCACAGCTGACTACAGAATCATCCATTATTTTCTAATTTCTCTAATTTGTATTTGTTCTCTTAACAATGCATAAACATCCAGCTACCCAGCTGGATGGCGCTGAGGGACCGACCTGGACACCTCGCACTGCCCAGCCGGGTATACGCGATTTCCACTGGGTGGCGCAGGATGACTGAACAGGTGGTGTCTTGTTAACTGGATATTTCAATTACATAGGCCTAGTAAAACCTACTAGGCCTGAAATGGCCATTATGGGCACATTCTGCATTAATAATATAATATGAATAGTCTAATAGACTATATAAATAGATTAGACTATGTTCCTTTAACATTGCATAAACATGGCCAAAATAGACACCACATACGATATGTCATTCTAGCAAGATGTCCAACTGGACGTCTCGCACTACCCAGCTAGATGGCGCAGAGCGGTTACTAAGCCTTCTGCAGATGGATGGCAAAACAGTCGCATCATCACATTACAGTAGCATATCTGGGCGATATAGAATAGTATACACAGTACGTACTGCTGCTTTGTTCCGAGCTTTGAAGGCACAAAATCATCTTCTGATGACCGTTCCGCGCTGTCCGTACTGCCATGTGTTACGTCGGCCATGCTGGAGACAGGAGGGGTCTGCGCTTGCGGGTACTCTATGCAAATGAATGGGTGATGGAGCTTCGACAGTGGCGTTTTCCATCAGCAAATCAGTAAAATGTAGGCGTACCGGCGAGTAGCGGCCCAACTTCGAGCACTGCCACCATGGATGTATTGTAAAAGAAACAGTTATTTTAGTAGCGGAATGCCGGAAGTGCATTTATTTCGCCCCCTTTTGGGGGCGGGGCCTCGACCAAGCTAGTTGAGTGACGTATGGCCGAGAGTCGGGGGATGTTTCCATCATGGCGGCTTCCATTTCGGGTTACACTTTTAGTTCTGTGTGTTACCACAGCGCTAACAGTAATTCGGACCATGTAAGTATCGGATATGGATGTTAAGAAGCTCGGGTGCAATCTTTGCTTTCGTGAACGAAGCTCGGTGTTTGTTTGGATCGTTTCTCGAACGTCGCCGGGCGGTGTTGTTTTCCAGTGTCATCATCCTGTTGCTGGCTAGCTGGCTAACACCAAACCGAAACAACCCAGAGACAATGCACATGTTTTATTATTGCATGTCACGATGGGGTTAAACGCTTCCAAAAGTAGCATGCAGAGTTTAAACGTGCATGGTTATAGGTAGGCATAGCTTTTTTTAGTGGCCATAGTTTGGTATCGGGGACTAGCCTTTAGCTACGACCTAGCAAGCTCGTCGAGCTCGGGAGTCACTTCCGTGTGTCAGCTGGCACCTCGGGTTATATCATGCAATTCGTTACACGTCGGTTCGACAGTGTTTCATTTATCGCACATCACTAGATTAATCGGCTTGCTAATGTATGTAGACTTGTATTAACACGTCGTGTCCTTGTCACGATTTGTTTTGGTTACTTTGACAGCTGCCAAAGTTGCAACCTGTCAAAAGAAGTATCCGATAGCCTTTAAACTAACGCCCAGTGCCCAGTATAACAGGGTCTAACATGGTTAGCTGCGTCTGAATCCACGGGCGTTTTTAATGGCAATGTTTGAGTGTAAATGCTAATTATTTAACCAACTTCAAGCTATCTTCAGACAAGGCAAGTCAGCTTTAGACAGGTGCTAAGTTGCGGCATGCATTCCTCACATAACACGAAAGGGCGAGACTGTCTCTGTATGAAGACTTCTGTTCTGCTGACATTTCTCCATGTCTTCTGTTGCACGTCCCTGTTTGTTCGTTTATCATAGAACAACTGTCGTATCTGGGTGCTAGGTTAATCTTGATCCATGTACACCAGATCCCGTCATGTTGCACTACGTCAACATTTGGTATGGCAAATGTGTGTGTTTTTGAAGGAGGGCTTCCTCCTAGGAGAGGTGAGGCAAGAGGAGACCGTCAGCATCAGTGACACCCAGATCAGCAATGCAGAATTGCTTCAAGTAGTTGGTAAGTGAAGTGCACATGATTCAATTGATTGTTTGCTCCATTTGATTTAGGTGAAGGGTAGATGTATAAAGTAAATGATTAGGTCTATTAAACATTTAGTATAATTTATTTATTTATTTATTTTTTGCTTATTACATCACCATTTCATAGGTAGGAAGGTATTGGAATACTTAGAAGTTAGGTCATAATTAATAACTTTTTTTCCCCCACAGAAATTCATAACCATGACCCTTGTGCACAATTATTTAGGTAAGATAACAATCCTTTTTATACTGAACAACTACTATAATTGTCCAGTAATGAATACGTCTCTTTACACTTGTTATTCCTGTGCTACATGGTTCTGTGCAGTGTGAATGGGTTTTATGATAGCAAGGCTATTAATATTCTTTATATAGCCTCATGACGCATATCTGTTTGATTTTACAGCTTTTATGACTACGCAGGCAAAGTTGACGAAGAAAGTCTTAAGCAAATTCTTAAAGACAGACAGAAAGTAAGTGTCTGCACATGTTGACCTTACTTTTTCTTTTTCTTTTTCACAATGCACAATTATTAACGTTGTTCAAGTGACAAGCTTCAGCGCTGTCGGATATTAAACACTACAATCTCCTCCCTCCTGTGCAGAATGTCATTGGTTGGTACCGGTTCCGAAGGAACACGCAGCAGCAGATGTCGTTCAGGGAACAGATCATCCATAAACAGTTGACCCAGCTGCTGGGCGTCCCAGACTTAGTCTTCCTTCTCTTCAGCTTCATCTCTACAGCCAACAGCTCCACACACGCTCTGGAGTATGTGCTCTTTAGGCCCAACCGCAGGTAATAATGACTGCCTGACTCCACAGTGTAGGCACTTTCAACACTATTAAGATGCGTAATTGCTGAGCATGTGTGTGACATGCTCATTAATTAAGCAAGAATTACAATTCAAAGATGACAACTTTTGTAAAGGTCAGTCACCTGTCTGCTAGTTGACCCCTGTATGCAGAGTTAAAACTTTAGTCCCTTTCTACTTGGAAAGTAATCTATTCTCAGGAAGTAGCTATAGTAAACTATATAATCTCTTAGTAACTAAGCAGAGCCATTGTTCTTGATCTCTCATAATGTGGGTTTAATATCCTAATCCCGGTGGTCTTTCTGTCCCCTCTACCCCCCTCTGGTCCCCTCTACCTAGCAGGTACAACCAGAGGATCACCCTGACCATACCAAACCTCGGCAACACCAGCCAGCAGGAATACAAAGTCTCCTCAGTGCCCAACACCTCGCTCAACTACGCCGCGGTCATCAAGGAGAATGGGTACGTTTGCATTCTTACCCCGTCTGTGTGTGTGTGTGTGTGTGCGTGTGCGTGTGCGTGCGTGTGCGTACACCAGATGGACAATAATTCAGATGATAATATATGGACAATCATTAGGAAAATAATCATCATCCAGATATTGTCCAGATGAATCTCCACACTAGAACATGTCTCTTCTCTCTACAACTAATGTAAAACCATATCTTGTTCTGACAGATTTGTGATTTAGAAAGCATGCTTTCAATGTATGAGCTTTGGCTGGATATGGCGTGCTGAAATACTGTATATACGCAAGCATATCAAATTTCCATTCACAAATATTGATGGTGGGAATTCTCTGCAGGGCCGAGTTCTTCGACAAGGACGGTGTCATGAAGGATATCCGAACGATATTCCAAGTCTACAACGCACTACAAGATAAAGTGCAGGTAAGACCCATTATCCCTACACCGTTAACAATCACATGCACGCTTTCTGCATTCACAAGCACGCCATGACGTCCTGTTGTCCTTCAGGCGGTGTGTGGAGAGGTTGAACACAGCGAGCGCATTAAAGAGAAGATTCAAGACGACGTGAACGAACTCAAACAACAAATTGCTCTCAGGAAACAGAAGATGGCGGAGGAGGAGAAAAGTATGTGAACGATTGACATTTAATGAAAACCGCGCTGATCACGTTTTGTCGACGTTTGCCGTGGAAACAAGAGGCACCATTGAACTATTTTAAGAGATTGCCTTTATACCTTCCAACTTTTTTCAAGAACAGTCTTGCCTTTCAGCATGAAAGTGAATGATGCAGTATTTCCTTTTGATGTATTTTGAGCCTTTAACAAGAGTCCCTCATTGTTTTATATCCACCAACAAAAACATCAGTGTGATCCTGTGTGTACTCTCTGTGTTTCTCAGAGCTGTGGGATGCTCAGAATGCCGAGGCTCATGGGTCGAACCCAGAGGAGAACGCGGAACAGTCCGGCGCTTCCCTCGTCGCCAGGATAGCCTTCCAAGCCCCCACTGCACCCGAGCGGCCCGGCACCTCGCCCGACCCCCCTTCTTACGCTGACCTCATGTCCCACGACGACTCCATGCTTTCCACCTCCTCCTCCCCCACCAGTGCAGCCCTGCTGCCCCGGCCCCAGGCGGTGGGTTCCCCGGGCCACCCCAGCCCCGCCTCGCTGGCACTGGGCATGGGTCTCGGGCTTGGCCTGGGGGCCAGCTCGGGTCCGGCTCCCGCCTCCAGCACACCATACCTTGGCAATGGCGACGGCTCGAGCTCCGACTCCCTGGACAGACAAGCTGCGGGGCAGGAGGACGAGGAGGAGGAGGAGGATGACCAAGATGATGACGAGGACGAAGACAGTAGCGAGTACGAGAACTTGGTAAGCGAAGCCCCGCATTTGCCGACACTCTCTGCCAGTATGTTGGCACAGGGGCGCCCGGCAGCGCTCAGTCCCGACGGAGATGTGCGTGGCTCACAGACCTCGTAGACGGCATGCCACTGTGTGCCAATGGGACACCAAACAGTATGGTATATCAAATCAATCAACCAATCAGAGACAAGACATTTCCTGTACGAGGGAAGTAGTGGCAGCCCTGAAAGAGGAAAGGCGCACACGGGGATGTTTCCACTGTACGCATTTCTTATTCGTCTTTAGCTTGATCTCCATTTTTAGGGGAAAACTAACCCGGCTTTGCAGGCTTAATGGGAGTTACTGGAGAAATGTGTTCATCTTTTTACATCTGGTCCCTCCATAGTGGATGTGTGTTTCAGTGTCAGCGGTGGCCGACTGATAAGCAAGCCCTCTTGGTACGACACAGACTTTAGTTCACTCTGACTGGATCATGCTACTTCACTTTCACTGGATCATGCTATTAGCACATCTCTGAGCACCCAACGATACCATTACCTCTTGCACTATTTTTGCCTTCAATTTATTTAAGAAAAGCAAAGGGAAAATATTCTGCGGCCTTCAAACTTTTTGTTTTTTAAATGAAGTAGGCACTTGTTTTATTTTTATTTTTAAAGAAAGATGTATGTAAACAATAACTTCTTTAAATTGCACAGTTAGAACATTTTGATTTTTTTTTTATACAAGCACTGTCCAATGAATAGTCGAGATGCAAGATGAAGTAAAATAGATTTCAATTGCATTTAACCTTCAACTTCTATACTAGGTGCTGATATATTTTTGTCAGAGTAACAAGTTAATTAATCTTGCTTAATTGACAACGATAGTGGCTCCTTTTCGGACGAACACTGATATCAAGTGCGTTTGCTGCACTTGGCTAATCAGATTTAATCATATTTCTTTTTAATATTGTGCTTTAACAATGTTGAATTACGTGCCACTTACACTTATGTACTCTGACTTTTTTTTTTGTACATTGGTTTGGGTTCACAGGGCAAACAAACGTACTGTAGCTTTACTACCCAGATGCTTATGGTTCTTCCACTGAAGCTGCAGCACAGAGCACTATCACAACACAAACTTTGCACCTGCCTGTTTTTTCTTTCCATAATACTCATCTCTCACACACTCACCTCACACTGCCCATACCCCCGTAAACTACTAAAAACCTTACACAATCTGTGTCTTTGGACTTGGTGTCTATTAAATTCACTATGGAAGGCCAACTGCCCCCTGTACTGTGTGTACTGTAACCCTGGTTACCGCGGCAGATCATTTTCTGCCTTTCTACAGAGTCCACATCAGACCTCATGCATTTAAAACCTGACCATTCAGATGTTATGTATGTAGACGTTGACAACAACACCGTGGCTTTGGATTGGTTTACAGTGCCTTCCACTCAGGATTGTGTCACACACCCCTAACTGGACACAGAATGCATTTAATGACTTTGAAATCTATGCTGTTCTCAAAATGTCATTTTCTTTTCTTAATTGCTATACATTTACACAGCACTTGTGTAATTTGTCGCTCCATCTCTACAACTGATATTGCAAACACTGCACACCCTTATATGTGATTTTTTTTCCCCCGTTATTTTTCACTCTTAACCAAATCGGCAAATGCTTTAAGATGGACCTACAATTTACATATACAACAGCTTTACAAATGTCTTGCTTGCTACTTATTTGAAACTGGAATTGTATCTTTATATAATGTACAGATAGAGGGAGCTTTGGTTCATAAACGTAAGGAGCCTCCCAGGTAAACTTAGAATTATATGGTGTTTATTACATTTTACGGAATTAACTAACAGAAAGAAATATTTTGAAAAGGCACTTCTCGAAAAAAAAAAAATTAAGAACATAATCAGAAACAAACACTATGGTTATAGGTCCTGAGTTTAAGACATCTTGACTGCATGAACAAGGTAAACAACATAAAGACCACCGTTATATTAGACATATGCTTTTACAAGACCGTTACATTTGGTTCGCATAGGAAATAGTTAGGTAAAGTGGAATGGCATAGAGACGAGCTTTACTTGTAATGCTGTTGCGTTAGTTTCATGACCCTGATCTTGTGTCACCATCTTTTTTGCCCTTTTCTGACTCAATTTGTTCAGACACATATTGATTAGGGTGAAAGTGCTGACGTAGCGATTCAGAGGGGAACACAATCACATGTGAATTATTAGTGAGGGGTACACCAGTGACTCACATAACTAGGGTTCCTTCTGAGCACTGGATAATATATATAAATATAATATGAATGTAAAGAAAATGGGGCTGCGGAACAGCATGTACTGTACTTGTCTCCGACAGTTGGATTACAGGGTGGCAGGTGTAAAGCATTAGAATGGGTTTTGAATTTAGTTTTTGAAATTCGTTTAGCTTATAAATGGCAAATAACATGCTCTCTGGAGCTGGAGAAAGGAGGCAAGTGTGCCCCCTTTCTGAAGGAGGGCATTGCACCTTCAGCTTTAGCCTGACTCAGTCCTCTCACAAGCCCATTACCTTGTGGGTCTGTTGTCTGGATGTAACGTGTACAAGGGTATAAGAGTAATGTTTTAGCTGCACAAGTTTTTCCTCCCACACATACATGGTCCTAAATGGAGTTAATTAAATGAAACTCATGTGATATGCTCTCCTTGTTTTCCTTTTAATTTTCTTTTGTATTGTGAACAGTTTAATAGGTATGGAGAGATGTATACATGCAATTAAAAATAATGCAGATTGCCGAATTTGTTCTTTGAAGAACCAGCGTTAATGTGTATGCCTTTTATTGAGAGCATACAATGCAAAGATGCAAAAAAAAATAGAGCTCAACATATTGCGTGAGAGTAAAGCTTATATGGATATAATACCCACACATAGTATATCCACATATACATGCATTGTATTCAAAGTGAGGTTAACCTATGCATTTGTATTACTTTTATTATCAACTATTTGTACCTATTAGTTCCAACATCTCGACCGACCGCTCAAGCTGTCATCCAGCCTATTGCTGCAGACTACTGCTGCTGCAGTATTTTTACGATGACATCATCCTATAGCCGGTGAGACACCTCGGGGGATAGTTGTGGGAAAAATGCAACAAAACTGAACGCTGAGGATAATTAAGACCTTAAAAGTAACAGTTTACATTCTATTCATTCTATTCAAAAATTTCTTCCATATTGGGGTTTAGAATAAAACATTTTAATTATGGGGGCGAGGAAGGTAGCTTCTGATAGGCTCGTGTAAGTGGATACAGAAAAAGTAGCCAATGAGCTCGGCCGGCGGATCCAGGTGGTAAATCCTGTCTGTGACTGTAACAGGGATGAGGGCTTTCACTCCGTAGTGTATAGTGTGCAACCCTGGCCTTCCTCTCGGAGTCCCTGTGCCGCCATTAAAGGATACTGAATCGCCGTACAATAATGTGGATTAAAATGATTTAGAGCATCTCGAACGATCGACTTAGGGCTGGGGGGGGGGTGTGGGTGTGTGTGTGTGGATATTATACTGTGTGGATGTGTGTACTGCTATCCACACGGAGACGGAAAGCAGTAGATATGCAGCTCTCTACCAAATAGCAGAAGCTCGACTTCGGGGACTTGGGTTTCTGCTGGGGGGAGCCGGAGACGCGGAGCTGCTGCTGCTGCTGTTGTTGTTGTTGTTGTTGTGGTGGTGGTTGAAAACAACACGGTGGAGTGTAAACACGGGGACGCGGAGGTAAGGTCACGGCTACCAGGATATCGGTTATGTGTATACTTACACAATTTACGCCACTTTTTCTTGCGGCTATAATGATTTACGTTAGGTTTTTGTTAAGCACCCCAGCTAACTGGGGCAGTTAAAAGACGAGGCGAACTGAAAGAGGCTAGTTGTCATGTCAGCCGATGCTAATGTTAGCTAAGTTTAGTTTGTTTGGTAGTACATGTACACTGGCTGAGCCCCTTCACGACGTGTCGTGTTTTATCACATGTAATGTACCAGACCGTCCGGTTTATAACCTCACACCACCACCCTAGTACGCCGTGGTTAGACAAGCAGTCCTGTTTGGTTCGCATTTAACAGGTAACTGGTGTTCACGGTCACACAATACAGCTACAATATACAGTAGTGTGAAGCAAAGCAAGTCAAAACTAGTGGATTGACCATCCTTATCTTTTAAATGTAGCACCGGGATGCAGATTAACGTGCACGGAGGAAGTCTGTGTGACGATTTACGTGCGACTTCTGAATCGTGTCTCTCACTTTCACGCTGGGTTTCCCACGTCTGTATTTATGGTAAAATGGTTCTAGAAAAGACGTCAGACAACAACTTTGATATTCTATGCTATTTTTTAAAAAGTTGTTTACAAAGTTGGTCCACCAAGTCCATTAGTCACGCCCATTGCAGTAAGTGCATACTTTACAAAGTTTAGGCTGTGAATACAGCATCTAAAAGAAAAATGGGTTCAGCTACATTAATGCGAGTGCGTACTTTGTCACATCACATAGTGGTAAATAAATATTTCAGACAGTGATTTTAGACTACATTGAATTCCATTTGCAACATCAAAAGGTTTTGCACACAGAAATACCACAGTACCTGCACTAGGGTAATTTAAATATATAAACTATTGCATTATTTAAGTCATGATCACATGCCTGTTGCATGTTACATTTGTTGTATTGCTTTATGCATTCATTTATGTTATTGTGTTAAAATGTAGCATCAAATTCATAATGCATGCTACAATTCCCATTACATACTACACCAGACTATTCTTGTACCTTACATGGTCGTGCACACAAAACGCTTCCCTCCTACTCGATTTGATTTACTGTGCCACAAATTAGTGCCGGGTCAAGAACTGTAGCATTTTCTTTTTTCATATGAGCGATTCCCCTGCTGGATTTGCCAGACAGTGTTTGGTAAAGGCTGACCCAGATGTAAAGCAACACGGGTGATGTGCAGCTCAATGTGTTTTGGGTGTTCCACTTGAATATCGTCAAGTTCTGCCCTTTGTAAAGAGACGCACCTGCGTGATTATAGCAGCACGGTGCATTGTTTTTATGTTCACTAGCATTTCCATTTCCCGAATTTCACGTATGTGATCAATAAAGTATGTAAAGTATATACGCTCTCATCTTATCTAAAATGTCTGATCTGTCAGATCAGTATTTGGCACTAAAGGACATTTTATTTGTGTATGCAATGCCTTTGAGATCTCTCCAAAACAAAAACTGAAGTGGAAGAAATGAAAACTTAAAATAAGTCACAAATACATATCCATCCCTCTATTGAAGTGCGCCGCTTCTGCAGACTAAACTAGGCTATGCTTTCCTTCCCCTGGGTCCTAGCGTCCAGCTTGCCTGTGTGATCTCCTGGAGAGTGGACCGGCCGTGCTGAGAGTTCCTCTGAGCGGCAGCAAGCTTCCTGCAGCGGCCGCCCGACCATGACCGAGGTGGGCACCAAGTGGGCCTGTGAGTACTGCACGTACGAGAACTGGCCCTCTGCAATCAAGTGCACCATGTGCCGTGCTCAGAGGCCCAGCGTGGGGCCCATCATCACGGAGGAGCCCTTCAAGAGCAGCCCCCCTCTGGACGCCAGTCGCCATCAGTGGGACCCCACGAGCCACAGCAACAGCCCACCGCAGGGAGGGGGCTCCGGCCTCCTTATCTGCCCAGACTCCAGCGCCCGACCCCGCGTACGCGTCGTCGACGTCCCCGAGACGCCCCCCAGCAAGTGGTCCTGTCACATGTGCACCTATTTGAACTGGCCGCGCGCCATCCGCTGTACCCAGTGCCTTTGTCAGAGGCAGCAGGGCCAGCAGCAGCAGCAGCAGCAGCATAAAGGGCATCGCGCAGGACAGCCACGCAGCCCCACAGAGCTGCCCCAGACCTCGGGCTCCGGGTACCGCTCTGCACCCCCCACCACGCCCACCGACCCCTGCGAGGAGTATAACGACCGCAACCGGCTCAACACCCGGGCGCAGCACTGGACCTGTACCGCCTGCACTTACGAGAACTGGCCCAAGGCGCTCAAGTGTGTCGTGTGCGACCACCCCAGGCCCAACAGCCTACTGGCGGAGTCGATCGAGCTGGCGTCCGAGCCCGGGTGCCAGCC
>OMNO01066519.1:0-11433 GCA_900303215.1 Trachyrincus scabrus | reverse complement strand
CGAGTGTAAACACGTCGTCCTTCTCCTTATTCAAACGACACATGCATTATCTATAGCACGCGGCGAGAAAAGCAAACGCCGTTCATCACAGAGGACGTCGGGACGTGGTCATTTGCACGGTGACATCTGCCGCTGCTTTACGAAAAGGTCAAAAGCCAGACGGCGCTGACGTCAGCGCTGCTGTCGGTGTGGAGAGATGACCGTCCTGGTGAAATGAAAAGGAAAAGAAACACGTTGACACCTTTTGCTTCTTCGTTATGAGTGACTGCACGCTCGGGTGTGGGTGTGGGTGTGGGTGTGGGTGTGGGTGGGGACGGCCTCAACTGTCTCCAGACCGTCAGTCTGGGAGACACTCGCATAATTGCCTCACTTAGGAAAACTGACAGATTCCTTACAGGAGGCCTACCTTTATGAATGCCATTATCTTAGCTATTCCAATCATCCTCCTGCGTGACATGTTGAATATTTCACAACCGAACCAAACCCAAACTCACACACACACACACACACACACACCTCCCTCCCTGGGACATGTGAGAAGCACTGAGGGCTGAACAAAATACAACAGAAAAACATGAACACGAATATATATAAGAAATACATGAAGGCACAGTCAGTCAACGGTGCCAGAACCAGCAGCCTAATTAAAATGAATTCATGCAAGACCCATCAAACGTCTACCTGAACCTAGAATCTCTTAAATGTGCATCCAAAAGCAAACCTTTTTGAATCGTACAGCTAAACTTAGCAGTTGTTAAGTTAAACTTAGCAGTAACCGAGTCAACAGCCCACTACTTAACGACTGCTAAGTTTAGTTATGGTTAGCGCGTGAGCCTGGGGAACTAGGAGTCAATAAATAAATCAACACAGCAATAGCGCAAGTGTTGCATTTTTACTCCAACACGTACATATTTAAAAAGCGATATGCGTGCCATGAAAGGCACGTTGGAGATATTTAAGACGCCATCATTATTTTTGCACGCTTCCCGTCAAACCCCGAAGCGCACACATGTTGATGAACGTGCGTCGGAGTGACTGCTAAATGAAACGTCCTCACATGGATAAATGTTGCACGCCATTAACCTGCCAGCGGTTCATGAATATTGTCCAGTGCCCACACCCCCTCTCCTCCACCACCCTGGTTGGGGGTCAAGAGTCAGTCGTGAACAGTGTCCCCGCCCTGGTACTCCCACAGCTCTCAGATTACATACATTAGCAATCATTAAAATCAATTTCCCAAATTGTCTTCTTTTTCCAAACATTTTTATTAGCGGGCACTTTGCGACCACTGCACACTTTTGGCAGATGTGTAACTTGTGTCAGCCAATATTTTCAGCAACCGGCAATTTACATGTGAGGCGTTCAGCATTCATATTTTAATCACCTCAACAGCCCATATTTCCTGCAACGTTCGTGTGCCCCTGACTTATTGATCGTGTCAAGTTTGTTCGTTCCCCACACACTCTTGGTAAAGACACCAAAAACGCAATTATTGAATACAATTCCACTCAAGATAACCATTGGTAGCCTTCACTGTTTTGCTATTCCATCCGCATCAAGAGAATTATAATATTTAAATGCATAATTACAGTTAAGAACTTTCCTGTGATCCTGCTCTCTGATAGAAGATCATTGACGGAACATAACATTGATATTGAAATCTCCGTTCGTGAAATATTCGTCCAAATATCCAGTTATTTACTGGTTACACATTTTAAATCAATTCAAATCATGGGGAACCTGAATAGCGCCCATTGTACGCATCAGTGCATTCATTCCTTCCGGCATGAATCACCTTATTATGGCGAGTCCCTTTTCCCTATCAGTGTGTGTGTGTGTGTGGGCGTGTGTGTGTGTGTGTGTGTGTGTGTGTGCGCGTGTGTGTGTGCCCAGCTTTAGCTTGCTATGCTAAATAGTTTTTGTGTTTGTTTGTGGTTCCTTCCCGGCGGTGGAGAAGCACTCGTATAATCTTTGACAGCCAGTCAAGAGTGGCTCTGGGAGCAGGACAGAGAGAGCGAGCGAGTGAGAGAGAGAGAGCGAGAGAGAGAGAGAGAGAGAGAGAGAGAGAGGGCGTCCAATCTGGAAGCGGATGGCTCTCATTATAGGGGCCTCCACACAGTGTCCTGAGGAAGGCTCCAGGCCGCCCCCTGACACTCAGTGGGGTTTGATCCCGGCTGTGCAGCGGGCCGGTGGTCTCTTGTGAATCCATAACTCGGCTCTAACATGGCTGCTGGTGTCCACGCGCTGTCTCCTCTTTTCTTGATTGTGCTTTATGTTCTGAAAGGTGGTTCTTCCTGGGCTCGTGCTCTCTCTCTCGGTCTACAAACGTCCATACAAACTCACGAGTAACTTCAACATTCAGTCGCTGGCCAGGTTCACGCTGGTTTTAAGGAGAGTGGATTTAGTAGTAGTAGTAGTAGTAGTAGGCACTGAGGCACATTCTTTTTTCACCATTAATCTAATAAAAGCATGCAAGATGTGTTTGTGTGTGTGTATGTGTGTGTGTGTGTGTGTGTGTGTGTGTGTGTGACACATTTAAGGTAATCAATTAAGCATAAAATGTAATGTTTACTTCAGTGTTGGTTTCGGGCAAAGGTTGAACCCAAGTGATCACACGAGACTAAAAGACATCCACAAATATTTTACCTAAAATGAAAAAGGAATGGACAAAAAATAAGACATCAGAGGACCAAACAGGGAGGAGGTGACTGAAACTGAGGAACTCAAATACAGCTGCACACAATTAATGCATATACGTAGCATGTGTATATGTCGTTGTGTATAGGTCCACATCTTATTAGTTCTAATTACCTGAGTAATTGTGACACTACTTCAGTGACGGTGATTGAGTACTTTAAACTAAGCAGCTACTGATTTTCCCGAGCCATGTCCTGCTATACAATGGCCGTATGCAGTGCCAGCACAGCCTAATTGCTGCTCCCCATGCCTTTCCTGTTCTGTCCCATAAATTATTAATGTGCTTCTGCCGTGGTAGTTTGTCATCAGCAGGTATATTTATTCAGGGTTAAAGAAAGGTCATGAAGTGGAAGGCAGTCAAAAGAAGGAATGCCTTCCACTTTCAGAATGTATGATTATTTATTTCATTTCACGGTATGCTTTGCCTGTTTCATTTCAGCGGGGAAACATATTGTTTGTCATATTTTTGTTTTGCCCTGAACCCTGTCAATAGGCAGCGAGGAGAGGAGGCGTTATCTGTTTCATGTGCAACTCTGTCCATGAAGATTACAGTTAGTATAGAAACACATTGGTTCCTTACTTGACCAGCACGCCTAGTGAACTGTGTGTGTGTGTGTTTGTGTGTGTTTGTGTGTGTATGTGTTTCAACTGTCCTAAACCTTGGAAGATGTGTCTTTGTGTGAATGTGTGTAGGCGTGTTGTATCCTAACAGATTTCTATAACTTAGGCATTAGGTCATTGTTCGCTCTCACTCCGAAAATAAATCAATACAGCACACCCTCGTATGCCCTATTTTATGGAAACAAACCAAAACGGGGTTTTAATTAACCACTCTCAAACTCTCCATCTATGGGTGGGCTTGATCTATAAGTCCCACAGCAGTAATCAATGGAAGCTGCCCTCTACAGACACATCCCAGGATCCTGTGTGTGTGTGTGTGTGTGTGTGTGTGTGTGTGTGTGAGTGGCAGTGCACCTAGAAACTGGACTTGATTAAAGGGTGTTGTCATTCACCTGCTCCAACTCCAGCTACAGGTTCAGTGAAAACAAATAATCAATCTGTCTCTTGACGTTTGTGGGGTATCTTGTGTGTGTGTGTGTGTGTGTGTGTGTGTGTGTACATGCGTGTGTGTGTGTTTGTGTAGAATAGAATAGAATATAACTTTATTTGCCCCAAGGGGGGATCTGTTGTGCACATGCACAGGGTGGGCAAAAACAGTCAAAGTACAATGAAAAACATTACACAAGAAATTACAAAACAACCCGTTTGTGACACACTGTTGACCCATTGCGTGTGTGCATGCGTGTGTGCATGCGTGTGTGTGTGTGTGTGTGTGTGTGTGTTTGTGGTTAGGCTTTGCCCTTGTCTCTAACCCTTATGCAGATCGGGCAGAGGGGCCCGGCGTGGCACACATGAGGAGGTCAAAGTTGACAGCGTTTCTGCCGTGACTGGAGGCAGCTGGAGATTGGTCGACTGGTCACCCTCGTTTGTCCCTTGAATTTTCCGTCTCGCGCTCTCTCCTCTCATCTTCAACAGCGAGTTCCTTCGCTCTCTCTCATGCCAGGACATGAAGTACTACAGGAGAGCGAACAGTAGATGTTTTTACAGGGACAAGAAACAGATTGGTTGTGCGGGGCCAGTTTGACTGTCTATGTGCATTTCGTACCGCGGCGCTCCAACAAAAAGAGAGATGGAATTTGCATCAGCCCTGCCCGCAAAATGTCACATCTAAGAAGGGCACAAAACTCACCCCGAACGGATATTTCTCCGAGGCTGATCTCTCCGGGTTTCCCAGTAACACAGTGAGGCGTCACGGCTGACCAGTCACTGAAGTGTCATTATAATTCTATATTGAGACCCTCTTTTCAAGCTGCTGCAGTACTTCTAATGCTCTCAGAAAGTATGAAAATTAGCACAAAAAAAGAAATCTACGGCTTTCCATTAATAAACGCTTATTCCTCATAGGAGCCATTGAACTAATCTGAAGCCTGGTTGGACCTCCCCCCTCCCCCACCGGAGAAGGCAGTCTTAGGGCTCTAATTTGAATAATATTATGCGTCCAAAGCAACGTCATTATAGCACTAAAAGAGCCTTCATAACAAACCACAATCAAATTGCTAACTTGCAGGAGTCGGCCCTTGGCAAGGCAGTGCCCAACATTCATTTAGCAGTGCCTTTTCAACTTGCCTGCTACGCCCGCTACACCCGCTACGCCCGCTATGCCTGCTACGCCTGCTATGCTTGTTGATAATGGCAAAATTCTTCCTCCCCTTCCTACGTTATTCAGGTGTCAAAAATCATTTTTTTTTCCTTTTGTGGCCATACCTGAGATCTCAAATTGGATGTTACGCTGAGCCACCATCAGCTCCATTGGAGACACATTTAATCCCACCCCACCCAGACGTGATGAAAACCGGCATGGGGAGTGTGTTCAGGCCGGCGGCTAAGAGCGCTGGGACAGCTCAATGCTACGTGCTCCGGTGAGGAGTTTCTGGGTCTGTTCACGGCGAATGTAACGTCTCCATCCGTGTTGGGTGGTGACACAAAATGGCTTCATTTCATTCAGTTCTGTGTTTCGTTTCCTCAAATGTGTGGTTTACGCTGTAAAAGGCCGGTCTGAGTCTGGCACGTTTGGACAAATAAGGGATCTCTTATTAGCGCCTCATCTGACTAATGGGAAAAGCCAATCTCAATTTGGCTAATATTGGGTTTACATGGGCTATTTTATTTGTTCCTAAGACAGGATACGTCGGCAGCAAATACTAAAATATATTACATTGGCAAACTAAACTCACTGGTTTCACCATGTAGCGTATCATTTATGAATAAAACAGGGAACATCATCACTTTGGACAACACTTGGTGGTCTATGGAAGGCTCTGGAACATCCACCTCTGCCTGGATATGATGACACAGTTAAAAGACGCATTGTGCACATTAATTTGCTGACATTAGCTCTTTTTAGACAAATGAGCCTTGCGTGTGTTTGCACTCTGCTATGACTGTACGTATGTCATATTTCAGTGCTCCCCAACAATGATTTCACAAAGCCTCTGGGACATACAGATATAGCACAAAAAATACACACCACCTGTCCAAATTAAAATAATAAAATGTCCTTGCATAGCCAAACATCCCGCGCGGTACAGTTTCCAGGACAGCTGTCGTCTATTACGTTTGTACATAAAATTTGTCATGTGCGAGACATATTTTGTTAGCGGTGGATATACCAAATGTATATAATTGGCCGATGCATTGTAGAAACGCCTACATTTCCTTGAAATGTGTGCAAATGTCTCCCATCTGGAAAATTGCTATGTAATCTAATGCCAAATCAAATGCCAAACTGCCCAATTAAATGATTTCAGGGCTCCATTGTTGCTCTTTGTCAACCAGTGGAACAGTTAACAGTCTGGATGAAACTTCCCGCAATCTATTTTAAGCAAAGGATGCTATCTAGACAGCTCTGCATCTGCCTTGACAATAGCGTCCTCCTGCACAACACGCCATTCTCATCATGGATGCCAACCACTGTGCAGATCAATTGACAGCTACATTGGAATGGCCAGTTAACATTTATACCATTCTGCTGATGGGATGCAACTGCTTTTATTCTTGCTTACGAGTGCCAATAGTGTCTTAAAAATAATTAATTTCGGGAACCCAATTTTCGAAAAAACCTATTTTAAGCCGTGGTCTGTTTCTTGACATCAGTGGAGTAGACTAGCACAACAACAAAAAAATGGCACAATTATAACTAGAAAATGCCGTTGTTGCTTGGTCTCAATTGTGTTCTATATTGCCTTTGGAGAACAATATCGTTCCACACACTAATTTCTTCCCACACAAGTTACTTATGCATCACATTAAGATCAATATCAAGACAAAATGAACTCTTTTGAGGCGTGCAACTTTTTAGAAAACCAAATGGCAATGGAAAAATGAAAAACAAGTGAGTGAGACAGACAGAGAGAGAGAGGGAGGGAGAGAGAGCGAGAGAGAGAGCGAGAGAGAGAGAGAGGAACTCAAGAAAATGTACACGCTGCAAACAGTCAGGCCTTAAGGCGCAAATGTATGCGGGGCAGACTGAGAATAACTGGCACACTCACTTTAACTGTACCATGTGTTTTTACCGCATTACACTTCCTGTTGTTTGTTTCGTCTTGTTTTATGTCCTGTAAGGTGTCCTTGGGAGTCTTGAAAGGCGCCTCCAAATAAAATGTATTATTATTATTATTATTATTATTATTATTATTACTACTACTACTATTACTACTACTACTACTACTACTACTAATAATAATAATAATAATAATAATAATAATAATAATAATAATAATAATAATAATTCGTTTTTAAAAAATGAAATAATGAATGAAATAAATAGACTAATATGTTTATGTTTTCTTTAAAATAACATTTATTTCCAGCTAATTCATACAATGAGACATGTACAGCTTGCAACATTTGAAGATCATTCGATTTCACTTCGCACTTTAAAAATGCCACATAATTTTGCAGCTGGCTAGCAATTTATAAATGAAAGATCAGTTATAGCATAAGTAGGCTAATATTACAAGAATGCAATATATAATACAGCCAGGTGAAAATAATCAGAAAATAGTGGAAAACAAAACTTAGAGCAGGGAAAGGTGGATGTGGCAATCACACGTCATTAGTTAAACTTTCACAATAGGTAATTCATAAGGTTAACATCAGCAAAATACATGTTATAATTTAGCCAATCAAATATTGGAAGCTCTGCAGAGAGCAGGCTGTATGATGCATGTGTCGTTTTGTGTTTATGAATATGAAAATAGGCTGTGAAGTTCTTAAAAGTATTTTCTATTTAGTTTTCTCTAACGAAGGTGTACATTATTTTATTTATTTAGGCCTATTATATTTTATGACGGAATTATGGAATGTATTCTTTTTTTAAATGACGAATGACGAATGACGTTATATGAATAGGACCCATAGCTATAAGACCGAAGTGAATGTCAACAACCGTAAAACATGACTATGTTTGCTGTTTTTCCACTTCTCTGTACAGTAATTGAATTTTCTTGATTTGTCAACGAAACAACTTTAATTTTTAAAACGATCTTATCAAGGGCACACATTATATTAAGTTTACACATTCTCAGCGGGAATAACATTGTGTAATAACACTTTATACATGGAAAATGAACTATGAACATTACACAAAAGTGACTTTCGTTTGCCCTCGAAAGAAAAAAATGACCACAAGTCAGATAATATTATTTACAGCTGCTCGTCGCCAAAAAACACATCACAAGATTTGTCCAACACATTCAACACTTACTACAATAAGTCATTATTTTATGCTCACTCTATTATGATCAAGTTCATTACAGGGTAAAGCCGCGCTACTTTCACTGTTTGTCCGGCGTGTTGTTCACCAGGGGCCCGTACAGGCCATTCGTGTAGCCCTGCTCCTTGTGCAACAGCGTCCTGTCCCGTATGAGGTCGCTGAACGCATAGTCCATCGGAGGCCTGAAGCCCAGGGTGGGCATCAGGCCCGTGGTGGAGTACGGGGTCATGAAGGCCAGTCCTCGGCTATGCGCGGAGTAGGCGAGCCTCAGCGGGTTGAGACCCAGGTGGGTCCCCAGTGGGTACGCGCTGGGGTCTGCGCCGAAGTGCGGGGCATTGGGTTGAAGTGGGGAGAACGCGGAGCGGTTGCTGAGCGTCATGGCTCCTGGCAGCATGGGCCGCGGGGCCGTAGCGGAAGACAAGGTGGGCTGGTGCGTGCTTTGCAGCATCCGCTCCGCCGTCCACGTATCCCCCTCGGGACCCCCGGCCTTGTTGGCGGTCGTGTGCGCGCCGCCGTGGTTGAGGATCTGCTCGATGGCTTGAACTACGTCTTTACCGCAGCCCTGCAGCACGAGCTCCAGCACGCTCCTCTTGTGGCTGGGGAACACCCGGGTCAGGATGTCGATGGCATTCATGTGTCTGGAGGCCGCCGAGGACGGGGACGGCTCTTGCTCATCCTTGTCCGTCTCGGAGCCGGAATCGGACCCCAGGGGACTGACGGACCCCGGGGTGTCCTCGCCATCTTTCAGAGGTTTGGACACCGGCGAGCTGATGCGACTGAACGACTCGCCGTCCCCGTTTTCCGAGCCCGAGCCGCCGTGCCGAACATCTGGAGAGGAAATTCCTGGCGCGGAGTCGCTGTCGGTGGAGACCGTTTTCCCCACATTCTGGGGCGGAGTGGCGGAGCCGGACAGCTGGCTCTTGCTGAACAGCTCGTACTTATGGATGCTGGAATCTATAAAACAAACAGTATGATCAGAATGGTTCTGAATGGGAAAAAGTCACAAGAGGCCTATATGGAAAATACGCAGTGTACTGTGATGTGAGCAGTGTCTGAGACATGGGTTTCAAACAAACAAACACGCATGTAATACATTACAATAAATGGACATCATTTAAACCTAATGGGCTGAATTGATCAATAACAATCAATCAATAACAATATGAGAAAAGACGCCCAGAAATACGCAATACGTACGCATGCATGTTTCAGCAACAGCAGTTCCCTGCTTGCGTGTTAACACATATAAACAAATGAATGGCTTAAATACTGTATCATTAATACAATCAATACGCTCTTGTTCAGTACTTAATGCTCGCACTCACCGGATTTGCTCTCATTGTTGACCGATCCGAACACCTCGTAGTTTTGGCGCGGCGGGATGATGCCGTTCGCGGCGGCCAGGGCGAGACCCTCGGCCGTCCCGTACAGCAGCTGCAGCTCGCGGGCCTCGTTCTCCTCCTGAGCCTGCTGCCTCCTCAGCGCCACCTGCGCCGCCATGACGCGCTGCCTCTCGGCGATCAAGGTGCACTTGGCGCACATGCAGTCCTTCCAGCGGCAGTAGCGCTTGTGGCCCTTGAGCGCGGACACCACGCCGTGGTTCCTGCAGCGAGCGCACTTGGGGGTACGCGGGTACTTCTCGGTGGCTCGCAGAAGGAGCGGAGGGCCGCGGAGTAAGCTGCTGGCCATCGACACCGGGATGGAGACTCCCGCCGCCGCGACGGCTGCTGCCACCGACCCGTGGTGGTGGACCTGAGACGCCGAGGAAACTGTTGGAAGCTCCGGTCTAAGATCCATGGCCGCCTTTTATTCTTGACAACACGACTGCTTGACTTGAGTAACGATCGAAAGTTAAATTGTGTTGAACGATTTATTCGTGGCCTTTACAAAAAATAGCCTTGTTTTATTTGCTAAGGTTGAACAGACTGAACCGTTCTCAACATATCTTGGCAATAAAGTGAAGCCAACGATAGCCTATCTGTCTACTGGGAAGAATACGAAGAATATGTGGTGAAATACTAACCGAGCTGTCCGGGGAATGTTACGCACAGGACGCGCTGTGTATCGGACGAAAGTTTAGACCGGACGAAGAAAACTTTAAAGGCGTTACAGTCAAATTAAAATCCAAAAATCGTGAACACCGAGATGAGAATTCACGCCTGCTTGATTTCTAAAGTTAGTTTTCTCCGAGACAGAGAGAGACGATGCTGCTACTCGACGCAGCGTGAGACACTAACTTCCTCAGGAGATCGCCAGTGGATACAGATCCTCTCCTCTATTGTTGCTCTACGTTTTCATTAGACAAATTTGACAACAATGTGGCGTCTGTCATTGGCCGAGGGGTGAAGGAGCGATCTGATTGGCTTGCTTGGTTTTTCAACTGTGTCCACCTTACATCTTTTTTCAAATATCACGTTTTTAGAATCTGAAGGGTCCTGGAAAGCTTCAATCGATACCAATATTTTATAAAGATGATTTTTATAAAACTCGTTAGGCCTATCCATGGGACATATGAGGCCATTTATATCGGTAAGATAGATTGACACATCGTCTTCAAATCGCTTAATATGCATTCATTCATCTGTTAAAATATATTTGTTTTTTTACATTAAACAAGTATTATGCGTTTAGATTATTATTTTTTAATTCGGCAACGATATTTGTAGGAAAAGAAAGATGCTATTGGTGTTTAATCCCATCCAGATGTGTGGTAAGTATGATTTATTTTATTGATTACAAACAAATCAGTCAACGGCAGTTATCGATTCATCTTCATTGCTTACTTGCTTAGACTTGTGATGGCAAAATAATAATAACCTAAATCGTTTTAGCACAATTGCGATTTGTATAATTTTACATTTTTATTGTAGTTTTTTTCTTGCTTATGTGCCTTATAGTGGTACATTGTTTTTGAATCCTACTGTGACTCTTTTCATTTAAATGAGACATGTAGGTATCATTTATGAGTCCATAATATTTTTAATAGCCCGTTTTGAGGATAGCCTACTGTCGCCTAAACCTTATGTATTTAAATGTTTTTAGCAAAAGTAAAAACTAAATAGAAATTATTTTCTGTTTTCGACGTGGTTTTTTAAAACGTTTTTTTAAATTAGCTGAGCACTTCATGTCGTAGACTTCAGAACAAAAACATGAAGTAAATAAAATCATGAATTATGACTTTGATATGCTGTTAACCTAAAGGCCAATGGGTCGCTTTTTGGGGAAAATATGTTGCTATTGTTGATCTGATTATATTTTATTCATAGTTATAATAGATGGGTTGTTTCTTCAAAGCGTAATAGGTAAACCACGTAAAAACCCTTGTAAATAAATTGTTAATTGTCAACCTTGTGTCTTATTATTTTTTGATTATGTATTATATTTGATACTATTATGAATTG
>OMNO01066516.1:0-10942 GCA_900303215.1 Trachyrincus scabrus | reverse complement strand
TCAAATGTTTATATATGTAGATAAATATGTTAAGATGAGGCGGTGACTTTAAATTTTTAATGTAATCGCTGACTATTTTTTTTTAATGATGTGAAAAATGAGCCGTGGTGTTGCTGATGAGGAGACCGCCATCTAGCGGCCATAAAGAGCGCTACACCCACGTGTTCAACGTTCCTAAAACTAACAGTAACGTCTTGATATGTTGCTATACAATCACATCATCCAATGATTGTAGTGACATACAATACACGCAATATTCTATGATGAAGACGGCCATGTTTGTCTCGTCATCAACTAATTTTCCAAGTGTTCCATTGATGAAAATAAATCGATTCTAATTTTCTTTTGAGCCAATCCATTAGTAGATGCCAACATGTGCTGTGCAGTGGATACGTCTTGTCAGAGTGCAGCAGATTGCCTGTGTGTGCTTTACCCATATCCCAATTACATGGTGTTCAGACACTGAGGCTATCTAGGGGCTGTCTTCACTGCCTGCAGGCCTACATATTCTGCCCTTCCACGACTAACCCTAACCCACAGAATGGATGTGAGGATGGGATGATCTTGGGAACCGCTTTATCTTCACCGCTGCTCATAATCCTGGATGTTTAATCCTGTATGATAACTGTTGTTTGTTGGTTGAAGAGAGAGCACTACGCAATGCAACTTTGTGACACATACATCGGGAAGTGAACCCACAGGACCGAGGCTATACAGAGAAAACCTTTATTAAGGTGTGTATGTTATTGGGTATGATACTGGGATTTACTAATAATGTTGTAATGAAAACACTGCGAGGCAGAGGGAGGTCATGACCAAACTGAACCACAAGAAGGCGCTAAATCACAGAACCTAAAGACCTTCACGCAGATATCCGGCGGAAGGAATCCATTGCACTTCAACCTTTAAAATATGGATAATTGGCGAGTTATTAGCTCACTTAATGATTACTAAATGTTTGGTTTTGTTACAGCAAAGTGGATTGGAGGGAAATGTAACTTAGTTGGCCAGGGATTGTTGGCTATCTCGACTGTAGCCAGTACAGGGCTCCTGTGTTTCTAATTGTGACACCAATACACAATTAACACATATTAACATATAACACAATTGTTTTATGGATTTTTAAATTCATAAATATTGGTGGTATGGTGAGAGAGAGAGGGAGATTACATTCAGTATTTACTAGGATTTCAGACTCACCGGTCCTGCATCTCAGACACGTCGGTATCCTGGGGTCACGACCCTATGACCTTTAAAGAGTCAGAACATGACTTCCAGGTTGTTCTTCCAGGTTGTTCCCATACTGCACAGACCACCACACAGAACTGGAAATAAAACCTGTCCTACTTTCAGGGTTTAGTATTTAGGACACTGGAGAGGAACCGGCTGTAAAACAAAACAACGAACACTGTAGTCATTGTGTTGTCACAAACAATTGCTAACGATAACATCGGATCAAATGTGAAATAAGGAGGACAGTAATCTCTACCTGAGATGTGAGCACCTGACCAGGCCACCCATTGTACCTGAACAAGGTGCAGCAGGACTCAGTGCTGCCCCCTCAGGTCGCCTGGTGCATCGCAGTAGTTAATTGGACAATACGCATCAGGATGTGACCCTGAGGCTGCAAGATATAAACAGTAGGCTAGGCCTACTGATATTAAACACATATTTCTTTAAAAAGAAAATCCTATTTCTAATTTAATAATAATGTAATCTATGTTTGACAAGAAGCATTCATATAAAGTAGTAGGGCTAAACACACTTTTACATTTGAATTTACAATGTTGTGGTCATGTGAGTATTTTTACATGCACCTTAACCGTTAGATGAGTTATTAAGTTATATTATTTATATAGTACAACTTTAAAACTTTAAGTTTGGGGTATTTACGTTTGACAAGGCTATTTTATATTTAGTAATATCTATATGTAATACCTTTGATTGTTGGGGAGGTAAATTGACTGGCACAAGGACCCAGCAGCATCCTCCTGTAGGCCTACTGGTGACCTACTGGTGACCTACTGGTTTATAAAGAGGCCAGGGGTGGCTTTATCTGTAGAAGCTGACCTGTGAAGATGAGTTCACCGCTGCGTGTGTGTTGTGTGTTGACTTTTGTACTTTTGTACTTTTGTACTTTTGTACTTAATTTGGAAATAACTGTCGCACCAGAAACAAATGATACTGTAACAAGTAAGTAATTTTTTTTACAAATATTTTGTGTTGTCAACTAGGCTTCATTTTAACTGTAGGCTACAGCCAACAGTTAAAGTCTCTATGACAGATGACCACAACATTGTAAATTCAAATGTAAATCTAATGTACCAACACACTGTAGCCCTACTGCTTTATACCGGCTGGGTAAGAATGCTTCTTGACAAACATTTTCAATGCAGATACATTTCATGAATTCACACTAAAGCTAAACCTCTCTCCGTCTCTCCCAGCCATTCCTCCAGAACAGGGTCAATGCCCGGCGACTCTCGACGAGGTGCCCTCAGCGATGGGGTGCAGACAGGACACAGACTGTCCCGCAGACCTCAAATGTTGCGTGTTTGATTGCGGGGCTGTGTGTGTTGCGCCTGCTTCCCGCAAGACACCTAGTAGGTCTCCATGGACTGGCTTCAAAGGCCATTTCATTAGAAACGTTAACGTCACATATATATATATATATTAAAAAACTGTTTCTCTTTCTTATGAAGAGAAGCCAGGAGTGTGCCCTCCCAGGTTGGGTATAGGATTGTGTGCTGAATTCTGCTCTGAAGACGAGGACTGTCCTGACGATGAGAAATGCTGCTCCAATGGATGTGGTCATCAGTGCACTGCCCCGTACAGAGGTCTGACACTGGCCACTAAATCATACACGACATTAACTGTGCACGAGTACACACACACACACACACACACACACACACGTTCTCTGCCTTTGTGTCTGTCTCTCTCTCTTACATACATTTTTATTGTATTTGTATTTTTAATTTCTGGTCTCAGTGAAAAGCGGCCGCTGCCCGATGCCTCAGCCCACCGTGATGTGTGCCGAGTATTGTTACCAAGACGACCAGTGTCCCGGAAAACAGAAGTGCTGTCGGACGACCTGTGGCCACGCCTGCAGTGAGCCATGCTGATGAGGATGAAGGATATCTCACAGGGGACGAAGGGTCTGTGGCACAACGTTTGAGCGTTTTGTTGCACATTAGCTAAAATGAATAAAAAAACCCTGGAAGCATGAAAACGTCCTTCACTAATTAAAATACTAGAATGGTTTTCAGTGTCAGCTGTGTTTTCATGAGGCCTTAAGACACACGGTGCATTCAAATCCATGCCATAAACACTTCAGTTATGAGTTATAGTTATACTTTAGCTGCACAACTCCTATTATCTATCATACATATTTGTATTATTATTGTGTGCAGCCTTAGCTAGAATAATAATCCAAACTTTATATACAACCTTACTATCCAAGTATTTTAACTTTTAAACAATCCCACATACACACACATGGGATTCTTCTGTGTTCTAGAATGTATAAAATATGAACTATCAAAGTCTATAAACAGTCTCTACTCCCACAATATTTAGACCCCATGAACATATTATACATCAACATGTAATCTCCATCAATGTACTGTAACAGAGCTTTGGGTGTGTTGAAAATATTCAAAATACTTTGACTAGGACGTTTTTAAATAATCCTTTATTTTCAGAATTGTATTCAAAAGAAAAGTAACTTTCTCACTGACCCCAAAACGTAATAAGAAATGGTTTTAATTCAGAGAAGATTCTGGAGAGTCCGACCTCGGCACCCATTGTCGTTATTATATGAATAAATACATGCATGTTAACATTTGATTCTGAAAGTTTAAAAATGACCACCAGTTCTCCCTGTAGAGACAGGAAGTCATGTACTGAGCACATCAAGTACGTGCACTCTTACAAAAGTGACTCAAAAGCAAGAAAAAATGTTTGGAGATGGAAAACATGAAGAAAAAACATGCTTCAATGAATTCATGCACAATCACTGAAATACACGTCAATTTGAAGTTTGCTTCGTATGACCGTTTCCTACACGGCAAACACGCTCCACCCATTCAAGTTTAGAGTAACTGAAATCTGACCAGATGTAGAAGAGCTACAATAAATGCCAGGATTTTTACAGTTTTGCTTAGTACATTTTTACCCATCACATCTTTTAATCGCAGTGACCCCCCTCGTGTGATTGGCCCGCAGCAGGCATGACCTCATCAAGTCACCAGACAGAAAACACTTGGATCAGCACAGAGCCATGTTGGTTCTTCCTGTTTGAGATGAGATAATCACTAATCCGTAGGCAGCAAAATAACGTGAATCCTCGGAGAAACTCGACTGTCCCTCGTTTTAAAAAACTCAAATAAAATAATTGTTCTTTGACAGCGTAAAAAAACAACCATCTCAGTGCTGGAACCAGTTTTTTTCCCTGAATATCAGACCTTCGGCAGACAGGCGAGCTAACCGTCTAGCCGCTTACCAGCCGCTGCTGACCAACGAGTCCGTTCCCGGTTGGCCGCTCATAGCGGCGGCACTCCCCTCATCCGGCGGATGACGTTAGCGATGCGCTTGGCCAGCCCCGGGCTGGGCTCCTCCACCTGGAAGGTGCGGGTCAGGAGGTTGTACAGGGAGCCGTACCCCACGGCCACCACGGTGCAGGTGAGGCAGATGACGTTGTACGGCATGCTGAAGTCGGGCGTGGGAAGGGTCACCAGCAGGGGCTCCGTGTAGACACGCATGAAGTAGCTGGTCTCCTCGTTACAGGGGAAGCTGTACAGTAGAGACCACACGGAGGACGTTTGATTGGCTCCTTGATAAAGAGTCAAGCGTATTGGACGCAGTCTGTCGTACTCACAAGCTGCTGAACAGCGGGCGCTCCAGAGCGCTGTTGGTGTCCATGGCGACGACACTAGGCACCAGGGCGCTGATAACGGAAGACCTGCAGGTCGAAACCAGAACATTTAGGTCACGCAGTAAGAGAAATGCACATGCAGAGGGAGCTGCTTTCTTTTTAACAGGAGGTGAAGTAAACTTTTCCTCAGAATAAGTAAAAGTCAAGACATGGTTTTTCTGCACCGATTTCATTCATTCACCAAAACAGCCCTGACTGGGCTACAGAAGGTCCCTCTCGGTTCGTGATATGACGACACGTACCCGACATAGAAGCCGTGGTTCGGGTCGGGGGTGTACTCGGTCCACTTGAGCAGAGCTCTCTCGAACTCCACCGTGACCTCGGTGACTGAGTTGGGGGGGAGCTGAAGCAGCATCTCCAGCAGGTGAGGTCTCTCGCGGTCCTTCGACGGCTGGTAGTGGATGTAGCCTGGCAGGGGAGAATAACATTCAACTTTCCTTATTAGGGAACTTCCTCTTATTAGGGAGCGTCATTAAATGAAACAACGGTAAAAGCAAAGTAAAGGCAGTCTATGGAGATTCCGATATCTAGATCAGCGACTCCCCCTTGTGGCCAAACGGAGACAATGCACTAAAACAGCAATCATCGCTGGTGAGGTGTGGTGAGGTGTGTTGCACGTTAGCAGAGGTAGCACACAAACTACACCACACAAAATTATTAATAATCACACTGTGTTATCCCAACAATAAAAACTGCTCTTATGAATGACTAACTACTATTTCCTTACCAATTGATATCAACATATTTCCCCAAAACACTCAAAAAAAACACTCAAACCTTCTTGGTGAGGACTAAGCCTGCTTTAGTGAGGACCCGATGTCCCAGCGACTTACTGGGCCGGTTGTCTTTGCCCTTGCTGGTGACGGTGAGCGTGTGGATGTAGAGGCGCAGGTACCAGGGCACGGTGGACAGCAGCAGCACGGGGAAGGCCCGGTACGGGTGGTTGTTGTACATCAGCGTGTGGATCTCCCCCGTCTGGAGGCCGTAGCCCGCCACGTAGCGCTCGCTGTGCAGCAGTGGGCGGAGCATGTCCCCTTAGGGTGGAGGACAGAGAGGAGGGTGGGGTCATCGGGAGTCATAGTGCTTCAGCGGGTGAAGTCTGAGGGTGCGTTTTGATAGTCGCCCTCTGGTCAGCGATACCGCTGACCGTCGCTTCCTAAACCTCCTCCAGCGTTCCCCCATTTTATTTCTGAAGCAGTTCAATTAGAAAAGACGTTTTATTTGAATAACGCTTCAAAAAGCAAAACTACAATATCTGTAAGTGCTGTGTGGAGGAAGTCAGCGGCTGATCCACTCTCGGCCCGAGTCCGGCCCGGTTACAGCAGCGGAGCTTCAATGTAAAGCGGGTCTCGCGCCAGACGGGCCACGGAGCGCCACGCGGGCAGCGGAGGAGAAAGGACGACCCGCCAGAAGATTTCATGTTAGGTCTTGTTCTGTGTTCAATATAACCGGTGGTAATGGATAAAGGTTTGGAGCGGTGCTGGAGGCTACAGCGGCTGTATGGCGGGGTGAGCTCGTTGGAATCACGACCCGATGATTGGTGATTAATCACCAGCCTGTTGAGCGTGACTGCGTGGCGTGGGAGGGAGCGCTGATTTACCAGTTCATTCATCACCAGGAAGCGTACATTCATATTGGTCATTTGAAGAATGATTTATTTTGACATTGTATTACTCATATTATTACTCATCATAGGGAATATGGACTAGGACTTCAGGTCCACTCAGGACAGACACGTACAGAGGGCCGTGGCCAGGACCCACCAAGTCCAAACTCAGGACTGCAATACGCAACCATTTTTAACACCGTGTTGTCGTCTTGTTTGTCAGACCATGTGATCTCTCACCTTCAGCGGACTTCCAGCGGAGCAGCGTGTTGAGGGAGCGGGTGGGGCCGAAGGTGACCTGCTGGGTGAGGTCGTAGACGGAGTAGGTCCTCCGATCGCCAAGCACCACCGCCTGGTTCAGCAGGGGCGTAGCCGGGCTCAGCTCAAACTGATCTCCCTGCGGGACAGACAGACAGACAGAACACTGAGTTGAAAAAACTGCCCACTGGCGACCTCCCTCACAGAAAAACAACGGTGTGGTCAGCATCAACGATGGCTAAGAGCCATGTTATCATTTAGCATTAGTGTAAAGCCTGAGAGTAACTCAACTGGCAGTGCTAGCGTCTTACGTGACAAATAAACTGAAAGAAGACGAGTGGTTGGAAACTTCAAATTCCATAAAACATGCTCCTGTTTTCAGGACATGAGAGATGTGCCGGAGACAGAAGTGGACCAATGAGACTAAACGAGGCCCGGTGGAGATGGATGCTCTTGTTCTGTCGCTACCTCCATAATGTAATACAGCGAGCGAGGACGCTCTGTCTCTATTGGCCACAGCCGATTTATTCACAAATGAGGAAATGGCAAAGACTTGTCAGCAACTACAAGATCAATTTAACCCAACAGAACCCAACACTTACAATAAGTCAACTTCATTTCATGCTTGATGCACTCGACATTATTTGGGTTTATCCTCCCCCAAAAAAGCCTCAAAGAGAGAAATGCAAATGGCCTGGAAATACTACAGTACTACTACTACTACACTAATACTTTACTACTATTATACTACTACTACTACTACTACAACAGTAATACTTTACTACTATTATACTACTACTGCTACTAATACTATTACTACTATATTACTACTATACTACTACTACTAATAATAATACTACTACTATACTACTACTACTAATACTACTACACTACTACTCCTCCTCCTCCTCTGTTTGGGCGCTCCTATGGACCGGCGGGTATTCACACGTCAGCCGTGATTAAACTACTGGAGCAGCCGTCTCTGAGCGGTCAACGGACCTGAGGGTTGTCTGTGATGTCGACGTAGAGCTTGCTGGAGGAGGCCAGAGGACAAGCCTCCGTCAGCGTCCGAGAGAACATCTTGAACAGCGACCACTCTGGAACAAACCAGCACACGCATGTTAGAATAAGAACATCGTCTGGCACAAAAGGTATCCAGCTATCCAGTAAAACAGAAACAATGCCTCAGGACTGTTATTCAAAGTGGTTGATTTGTCCGTTCTTCATTTTTAAGGTGGACAGATTATCAACACTGATTATCATCAGTCATATTTCTACTTAATAGACTCCCTTAAAATGCAGTTAAAAAATGTGTTTCACCCGCTCTTACTGGTCGTGAAATGAGAAACTAGCTTCATTTCCAGCCCTTAGTAACATATCAGGTTTATGGAAGCAGTAAACTGCAGTGTAGCCAAGTCATGTTGTTTCAGAAGCATCGTGCCTAGCATCTGTCCAGGTTGATGTGGGATAACCAGGCTGTGATACAGAACAGTAGGTTGATGTGGGATAACCAGGCTGTGATACAGAACAGTAGGTTGATGTGGGCTAACCAGGATACTCTGTGATACAGAACAGGACATGGTGGGTCTTCAGCTCACCTCGCTTGCCCTGGCCAGAGGTGTGGAGGTCGAACACAACGTTGAGGGTCTGCCGAAGCTCCAGGGAGGTGGTCTTGCAGTCCGGGTCCTGGCAGACCGGTCTCACGTGCACAGCCTGGGAGTGGAAGGTGCTGTGGAAGAGTTTCTCTGACTTCAGCAGCACCGACAGACCTGCCTGGAACCGACCAGAACCAGGGTTGTTATCATAAGAGTCGGGGGGGGGGTTAAGAATGGTGATTTTGTCCTTAATAATGGAGTAGCCAAACACTCAGAAATAAGAAATAAGATGACTTGAGGGCTACTCAGGAAGAGTTACTGCACAGACCGGTGCTGTCCTGGAGATTAGGGTCAGCCAATAATACAATTATTTATCTCCTATGCAGTCTGACAAACACTCAGTTGTCTTTGTTTTAAATGACTTATTTACACGCATGCACGCACACACGCACGCACACACACACACACACACACGCACACACACACACACCTTGGAGCCACATGGTAGTAGTTTCTTCCAGGGGGTCAGATTTTCAGTGCAGACGATCTCCCGCGGCAGGGTAGCATAGCGAAGAAACCCATGGTCCGTCACTATTGAGGAATCACATGACATCGTATAACAGTCGTCTAATACACTAACAGGTGAACCTTCCTCTTGTATTATATATATAACATGTATAACAGTCGTATAATACACTGTAACAGGTGAACCTTCCTCTTGTATTATATATATAACATGTATAACAGTCGTATAATACACTGTAACAGGTGAACCTTCCTCTTGTATTATATATATAACATGACGGTGAACCTTCCTCTTGTATTATATATATAACATGACGGTGAACCTTCCTCTTGTATTATATATATAAGGTGGCGTCTCACCGTTGCCGAGCCCCAGGGGTTTGAAGGAAGCGCTGGGCTGGACGGTGTTGGTGGAGTCAATGAAGTTCAGTGAGGCACAGAAGATGCCGGACAAGACGTTGGTCAACTCCTTCCAGGTACCGTCCACGCTGAAGACGAATGAATTACCAGTAAATAAGTGACGCAGTCACGATGATTTGCTGAACTGAAAATGTCCCTTTCTGACAGCGTTTTCTTTCATGTGCTCTCTGGTTGGTTCTACACGCCTCGTGATACGACAACAAGTTACAGAACTGTGAACCACACAGTTATAAAGTACATAACAGGACCGGCTTACTCCGTGACGGTGTCCTGGAACCAGACCCAGAGCTCAGCCCCGGGAGGGGAGGGCAGGTACGGCTGACCCCACTGCATGGTCCTCCAGTAGCCCTGGGTGAAGGACAGGTGGAGCTCCCGAACGGAGAACTTGGTTATCACCTGGCCCAGAGACTTGGGGAACAGCCGGTAGTGGGACACTGGGAAGACATGAACATAATGAAGAAGATTACACAGGAAAATATAGACACCATCTCTGATGGGTCAACATGAACCTTAATAAATGACCTATAAACACCTTTCTGCTCTCCCATGAAGTCCGTGTCCCACACGGTGCGGAACTGGAAGCTGGCGTATATGTCTCCGGAGTGGAGAGGTCTGATGACCAACTCTTCCTTGAAGTCGTCTCTGGACGGTGGCCCCGACGGGGGGTCCACGACCTGGTGGTCTCTGGACGGTGGCCCCGACGGGGGCTGGTGGTCATCTTGTACCTCGGTCGCATCCCACCGCCGGTCCTCCACCTCCGGGCTCTGCTCCCCCGTCTCGGGTGGAGGTTTGGGAGTTTCTACATCCGCCACATCGTCTCCAGTGTCGGTGACTTGTGTGGTGTAGTGGACATCTGCGTCGGTATGAACTACTAACACGGTGTATAAAAGGAGGAGCAGACCGAGAGTCCTGCACCTGCTATCGGCCGCCATTTCCCCACACAAGACACCACTTCCGTGTTTATGCGTCACGGCTCCGCTGGCCAATAGCCTGCCGAGCTCCGAGATCAGAGGACCTGCGCACCGCGTCTGAAATGAAGACAATTTCTTTGTTTGGAGCAAAAAAATTCTCCATTTGGGATAAATGACAGAATACAGTGTGTGACATGGTGTTGTAGTTGAATAGCCATGTGTTTGTATTGGGCTGTAAGTTAGATTAGAGTTATATTAGAGTAGGCCTGTTGTATTCATTGGCTATTGTAGTTGTCTATTAGCCTTGGTCAACAGTTCTTTTGTAAAATGAATGATTATTTCTGAATGTAATATGTCAGGGAGGTGGTCAGTGAGGAGCCCATGTAATCACAACCCCAGAGTCCACGTTGCGTTATCAAATGAACCCCTTAGGCCACGTTATAGGCTATCATGCACTCATCACTATCAATATGCTCTGCAGACTGATTCAGCTTCTATTCATTAGAAGGCCTAAGTTTGGTAATGAATGATAATTTAATTGAACCTATAGCCTAATTAAATAACCTGAACACTAAAAACCTTAAGGGCGTTTGCAGCATGTGAATGTGTGTGTGTGTGTGTGTGTGTGTGTGTGTGTGTGTGTGTGAGTGTGTTCTGTCGCCATATTGGAGGATACAGGGGGGCATCATCG
>OMNO01066515.1:0-12427 GCA_900303215.1 Trachyrincus scabrus | reverse complement strand
ATGACGCTGGATGTTTCGCGCCATCCAGCGTCATCTGGCGGACAAAAGTAGTGGGGAGATCTGGGTGCAGGCAACATGGAGGAAAGGTACACAGTGTACACAAAGTCAGACAGATATGTGCAGAGCTACTATATGCATGTGCACATGTAGCACACACACACCCACACACGCACACTCCAGACTGGTGCGACCTGCCAATCAAGACACACACACCCCATCCCACCATACATATTACTCCAGAGACATTTTACAGAGCATTTGTCAAATGAACATTGTTCATTTGCATATACTACCCACATTGAAATGATACAAAGCCGGTTGAAAATCGGCAAAGTTCCCCTTTAAACATGTGGCCAACTACAGAGTTTTCAGTATTAGAATGTTGAACTCATGAACTCATGAACCCTCAAGGATCTTGAACCCTGTAGAGCTTGCACAATATATGCAATAAATATTAAACATTCACTATGTGAAACTTGGAAGAGATTGGTGAGTATATAAACAAATAGGCCATACTTTTATTCAATTTCACTTTTTTTTACTTCCTTAGTTCTGCTTTGTAGTAATGTAGAGCTCTACGATCTCAGTTCCACATTAGATTTACAGGCAGATAGTTCAGGTTTAGGGTCATAATATATGTATCTTACATATGTACTGCATAATACATTAATCAGAAAAACTGCAATATGGTGTTTTATAAGCATATATGTTGTGCTGCATACAGTGTTGTGCAAGTTACTGAAAATGAGTAATTAGTTAAAGTTACTAGTTACTTCTTTCAAATGTAATTGAGTTACTTTACCGATTACTGCATATAAAAGTAATTAGTTACTAGGGAAAGTAACTTTTGTGTTACTTTTAAATGTCTGCTTCAATTATCTTATTAATGCACAGTTTTCTGCCGAACAGGATCCGGGAGCTCTAGGTTTTAAACTGCCTGTGTTCGGTACCTATTTGCGTGGATCCGGTACCTCTCATAGTATAAAACCAAAAAGAATAAAATAAAATAAACACAGATATATATTTTAAATTACAGACCAATTTTCAGGCAATTTCACGTTCTTCATTAGTTTAAATTTATTCTTAAAAAGTCGGGAAATGTCGGTGCTATCAATGGTTGGTACAAGCGAGTGCACTGAGTGAAAAAGGTCGCTGGGTAATTAGGCCGCCACTGTCACGTGCGTGGCACCAGTTGGATTTTTAAAACTTTTGCAAATAATCTGTTTACCCGCCTGGACTACTAGTACTTTGGATTATAGAAAGCAACAAACGCAGCCATATCAATGAGTGGTGAACGTTTTTTTGAGATATCTCCCACTCGATGTTCGATGAATGGTGAAATAATAGGCAGGAGGCAGAGCGCTCTGGCTCAGACGGAGTCTACCTTTGCTCTGTTTATAGAGAAAGCAAAAGTCGTTTAGATCAACAGGGTGGCGATAATAGTAGCACATGTAGGCTACTATAAGCCCCAAAGCTAAGCACGTGGGCATTTGTGCTGTGAAATGAGTATGGCTAATAATGAAAACTTGCAAGTCCCATCGTTGTGGGCATGATATGTGCATGTAATATTTTGGCATATTACATAGTAAGCCCCACAGCTAGTGGGCGTTTGTGCTGTGTGGTGAAATGAGTATGGTCAATTATAATTCCCATCGTTGTGGCATATAGTGTCTACTAGGCTCCATTGTCATGTCAGAAGATGCATCAATATTTTCTATCGGTGCGTTGCACATAGCGTTGTTTATTATGTCATTCTTGTTCACTTGGCACCTAAGTGTAAGCACTGGGCGCAAGACAAAAGTAACGAGTAACGAGCCCATTTCAATGTCAGTAATTGTAATTGCGTTATTTAATTTGAAAAAGTAATTACAGTAGTTACATAACTAGTTACCGCCAAAAGTAGTGAAATGACCGTTTTCAACACTGGCTGCATACAATACATATGCAACTTTGGTTCTGATTCCTTATGTATGTTTTCCTCACATATGTTTCAATATGGCTCTTTTGAAACTTGTCATCAAAATGCGCTTGTAAATTTCAGATGCCTTTTTATAGACTTACAGCGTGACTGAAGGTGCACAGAGTTTTAAAGTTAGGTGGGAAACCCTCTGAAAAACACATGGCCGAAATGAGTCAGCAAGCGAACATAGGGGGATTCCACAAATTGCACCAAAACCTTTTTTCTCTTCTTCTTCTTCTTCTTAATTTCATTTTTATGATCAATTTGCTCCGTTTTTACTCACAAGTGTATGACCACTGCTTTCTTGGCGCTTGCATTTGTTTTGCATTTTGTTGCAACTCAACTCTTAGGGATAATATCATAATTGTGAGCGTAGAGGTGGATGGAGTGGTGTTTGGGTGGTGGTGTTGGAGCCAGCCGTTAGGGGCCGCTGGGAGCTGTGGAGGCTGTGCTTGGCCGAGGGGAAACCTCATCGTCTTCCCCGAACAGGGCCGAGCATGGGAGCCAGGGGAGCCACAGCCAAACACAGCTGTCTCCCATTCAAAGGGCTTTCACAGCTGCCCTCGTCCAGAACTCTGTGTCATCGAGAAACTCTCCAAAACAATAGCAATCCCTCTTCGTACGTACGTCTTTTTTCTCTCTGCGTCTAATTGTCTGTATTACTCTGCTTTGCACTGGGGTGCAACGGCAGGGAACCCCGGATATGGAAAAACGTGGTCCTAGATCCTAGTCGCAGTAGCGCTCCGAGAACGCATCAACCGCATTTACGAGCCGAGTGCTATTCTTTCGGACAGCTCTGGAGTCAGTGAGTCACGAAACCATATGCTTTAAGGAGGCATCATCGCGTTGCCGCCGCTCACTAATGTAATGTTTGGTTTATAGCAACTAAAAGCACAACGTTAAGAAACTGCAAATAACTAAGGGATGGATTTCCGAGTTGGGGAATAACGCCATACAAAAGAGTTACAGAGTTAAAGAGTTTGGGGATCCCTAACCTACTACTCACCTGGGGTTTTCTCCATGAAGATCACCCTGGAGTCGGAGCTAAAGTTCTGCCCCGTCAGGATCATCTGCTGGCCCCCCAGTACGGAGCAGCCGTCCATATCCTGCTTCTCCACCATAGGGAGCTCATGAGCCGAGCGCTGGGCTGCATCCACATGCAGGAGAGAGAGAGACGGTAGAAGAAGAGATAAGAGACAGTAGAAGAAGAGAGAGACAGTAGAAGAAGAGATAAGAGACAGCAGAAGAAGAAATAAGAGACAGTAGAAGAAGAGATAAGAGACAGTAGACGAGATAAGAGACAGTAGAAGAAGAGATAAGAGACAGCAGAAGAATAGATAAGAGAGGAAGATATAAAAGACAGTAGAAGAAGAGACAAGAGACAGCAGAAGAATAGTGTCAATGCATAACAATAAATGAGTGATGGGAAATCACAGCTCTTCCTTGTAAGCAGAAACATCAACGCCGCGTGAATCACGTGTGTCACGTGTTCGCTCGTGCCAGTTCCACACATGTACAGTACACCTGCTCTTTAGCACACAGACGAGAGTGAAAATAAAATCAGGAGAATACACAACCGCTTTGTCGGTGTTGCCGTGTTGTCACTTCTCATTTCGCGTCAGTTCAGGTGCCATTCGACCCACTGGAGCACAAGCTAAGGTGTCGGCAAACATTCCTCTGACCTTTGAGCAGGTTTGTTTGGGCCTACTACCGTGTGAGTCAACACAACAACGAGAAGGATAAGACGAGAGACCCCGTCTCTTCAAACACACCACTCCTGACACAGTTTGCTTATCGGCCGGCCCAGCAGATGTGCCGCGATTGTAAAGCTGCACACTACGCAGGTTTACGCTTGATTGTATTTTTACTGACTGCAATAGATCGGATGTTCATCTAATGGTAATATCCTGGTGTGAGATAGGAAGGCCTACCAAGGGAAATTACATCTCCTGTGGACACATCATATGTTCTGTCATCAGGATTTTAGTGGGCACTGGATGTGCAGAGCATTCCTTTTGTTGACAAGTGAGTGGCGTAATGCTTAATAATGGGCCTTGTTTGACTTTTGATTAGGTGCCTAATAAACATGTATGTACATACTCACTGATAGGCTGCATATACAGCAACCAAACAGAGACGTGATCAGTGTACACAAAGTCAGACAGATATGTGCAGAGCTGCTATATGCATGTGCACATGTAGCACACACACACACACACACACACACTCACTCACCTCACTCACACACACACACCCCCATGCACACACCCACACACCCACACACCAGACACTCCAGACTGGTGCAACCTGCCAATCAAGACACACACACCCCATCCCACCATACATATTACTCCAGAGACATTTTACAGAGCATTTGTCAAAACTCACTGGACATGCAAAAGGAAGCACTAGCAAGAAGCCCGACCAAGAACCCCTTGCCCATAAAACCTCAGCTTCAAGCCCTGCCAATCCTAGTGTGTGTGTGTGTGTGTGTGTGTGTATAATGACATGTGTTGATGAGACTGAGGCGGTTGCTTACAGCACTCTATGGGGTGAGAAGCCGCTTGCAGCGAGATGTGCTGCCCTCCCGACTGAGGTATGTGCACCCGGAACACCAGGCGGACGCGGGTGTTCTTCCGCCCGATGTCCGTCTCTCCTTTCCTCAGCTCGATGTCTGCGTTCCTGAGCTTCAGGATCCCGGCGCAGTCGATTCTGTGAGAAAAAAACAAAAAGTGAAAATATGAAATAAATAAACAGAACGGTACGTAATATAAAACTGACAGTGGGTCTGTGTAGGTGCACATTGAAAGACAATGTTGACTGAATAGTTTGTTTTTTATTTAACATACTTTATCAAAACATGCGTTTACTGAGTCATCCAAACACTAGTGTTTCTCATGCTAAATTGAGAAACTAGATCTAATTCATGCCAGGGTAGATTTCCGCATTCATGCGTAACACTCACCGCTCAGAAAAGTCAATCTAATTAAAGGCGTTGGCTAACAAGTGGTAAAAATATGAATAATTTGAACAAATGACCAACTACGGACTAGAAGGGAATTGAGAAATGTAGAGATTAATTGAGAAATGTATATTAAAAATGCAGAGGGCTGGAAGCTAAGCCAATACTAGAGACTATCTTGCATGGTTCCCCTGCAATTCTGAAGCTATACAACATGAAAATCCTCACATGGCTTTCATGTTGTTCTTTGGCTCCAGGGGAATCTCCAGGACTTTGGTGCCGTTGACTATCTTCTCAAAACTGGTGGTGGTGACGGTTTTGCCGGTGATGCGGTGGACCTGGTAGAAGGCGTGGGGCTTCAGGATGCGTTCGTCTGCTGTGCCGATGAAGATCTGCAGGCCCAGGGGCTCCTTGCCTTTGTAGCCGTGCAGCTGTCAAGTCAAAGGAGAAGCTCAACATACCCGCGGCAGTAGAATTTGTATCCAAATGCAGACCAAATAATTCTGTTCGCTACACATGCCAGAAATCCCTCAATTCCTTAAGTCAATCCTTCCTCAAGTTATTCTTGTCTTCTACTTTAATGAATGTGAAAGTGTTGATTGTATATAAATAGTAGGTAAGTGAACTTGCCCAGGCCTCATCACATTTTAGGCAACTCATTGGACTCAGAATAATATCTAACGATATACATGTTGCAGCATAGCTTATATTCATTCTTTGCAAACTCAAAAGAACAAGCAAAGAGTGAAATTCTGTCCTCCCTGAATTTTGAGAACGGGAACCACCCACTCCAGAAGTAAATGACAACGAACGACAGATTGACAAAAGCTTTATGGAGGGACAGACTTTTAACATCACGCTGTAGACACAAAGAGCAGGGGATGGATTGCACCTGCAATTGAAGTGTGTGTGTGTGTGTGTGTGTGTGTGTGTGTGTGTGTGTGTGTGGTTAGTTATTTTGGGGGTTTTACAGTGTTCAGTGTGTTCAGTGACTTTGCATGTGAGCGATAGAGAAAGAGTGAGAGGAAGAGTGAGAGGAAGAGTGGGAAAGGCGGGGTTGCACTGACACGAAACCTGAGAACAATAAGTGAGGAAATGTGCAGAAACCACAGCAGGCCTACCTCTGCATCTAGACGACAATGACAAACGCAGGTTATGCAAATTAACAGTGTTTATCGTCAAACTTAAAAACGTCATTCGATTTTTTTAAACTGGTTAATTGTTGCTGTTTTTATTTTTAACGTCAACTTTAAAAACATATATATTACACTACTTAAATGAACAGCACCTCATCTCTTACACTCAAAACCATAATGTTTACATTGCAGCAAACTTGACCAGCTGTTGAATGAGGAGGAGTATGAGAAGAAGAAAAAAAGGGGGGAAAAAAACACTATGGCAACCTGGCTGACAAAACCACTGAAGTAGAGGAAGTTCGCCGTAAACACTCCACGGGCCATGTGAACAGGTGGTTGTCATGGCGCCGGCGGCAGTGATGATGAGTCATGAGCGAGAGAGCGGGCTAGGAAAAGTAAAGTGGAGTACGGGAGTCTCGGAGAGAGAGAGAGAGAGAGAGAGAGAGAGAGAGAGGAGAAACTGAGATGGTCAGAGAGTGGTGGTGGTGTGGAGGGGGGGTGAATGAGGGAAGGGGAAAAAGTAGAAAGTGTGTGTGTGTGTGTGTGTGTGTTGGGGTTAGCAATGTCTAGCCAGACCTTGTCTATCTGAATGGCCCTGACAAACTAGGCGAGACTGAGGTCAGGGTGGGTATTAATAGAGGGTCACAAATAAAAAATATTTTGCTTTTAACCCCACTACATTATTATAGTGGGGTTATGCATTATATACAAGAATTGGAATCCAATTTAACCTCCATTAACAGCAACTGGGAAGCCCCCCCACAAGACGTTGTCACGGTAACACAGTAAAAAAAACAAAAAAAAAACAGATGTGAAACCTACAATTATGTCCCACAGGAAGCTGTAACAGTATCAAAATCAATAGTAAACAACTTTAGTATTGAGTGTTGAGCTTTGTCTGGCAGCAATGGCCACGATGAACACGGATATGACTGTGTGGTTTAAAACCATGAGACTATGGGAGGGTGACAGCAGTATTTTCAGCCAACAGATACTATTTTAAGCAAGATAAAAAAAACAACAACACCAACAACAACACCAACAACAACAAGTCTGTGCTGTTCAGCTCTATTTTTTCAGGTTTTCATGAGGTTGTCTCGGCGTGTCACATGCATCAGGCTTGGTTTACCGTTGGATTTGCACAGTGTTGCAAAAACACTGGCAGAGCTGTCACAGTAACCTGCGTAGCTATTTTCATACACATGTCTGGAGGCCAGAACCATTGCTGCGATGGCGGCTGCATAATGACTAGGAAATACCACGACATGGAAATCCTCTGAACACGGAAGAATGCACCAAAGTGGAGACGAATGCCTAAAGCTGCCAATATACCGCCAGCAGCAACACCTGTATCTGCATTCATATACAACTCAGTCAATAAGTCAGACAATCACTCAGTTGATCAATTCATTCACTCGTTCATTCATTCAAGTGTTCCTAGTGATCTTACCTGGACGACGGGATGCCCTCCGGTGGGTGCTTTGACGGCCCCCCTGCTGCCCTCGGTCTCGTAGTGGGCCCGGTGGTGGGGCTTGGGCTGCACGTCGATGTGGAGCTCATACTGCTCCGTGCGGCTGGGCATGGGCCACTCCAGGGGAGGGAGGGAGGCCATCGGGATGCTGCTGAAGAAGCCCAACCAGGAAACAAAGGTGGGAACAAGATTAATTCATGAAATGCACACACACACGTACATACATTACATACATACGTATAACTTACACTAATATAAAATAAATATGTATATATATTTACACTTTATTCATAATACTTATATTGGTATTGGTAAATGGGACACCATAATCACATCAGTAGAGCAGTGTAAAAAGCTCATTCATCAGGTTTTGTGTACCTGCATATACTGGACACCGGAGGTTTGGACCAGATGGGCGGGATGACGAAGAAGGGCTCGGAGCCAGGCATGGTCTTCACGTCCTGGTCACAGGAGACCAGGTAGTTCCCCTCCACATGGTTTTCAGGGTACAGGGTGTACACCTGGTTGGCCGTTTTCACGATCTTACTGGGCACCAGCCCGGGCTGGACGGGGCCAAAGCCGTTCATCACATTGGCCAGGGTGCTGCTGTGGTGGAGAGTGCTGCCGTGGTGGTGGTGGGTGCCGTAGTGGGCCGCGATGTTGTAATCTTCATGACCAGCTTGCAACGGGGAGGGACTGCGGGAGCGGTGGCCCGGGATCAGACCCGGGTTGCGGTACATGTCGTAGGTGCGCTTCCCTTGTGGCGAGGTGGAGCGCGAGCCGGGCCTGGGGGATGGTGGGCTGGGTCCCCCTAGGCCCCCGTCCTCGGCCAGGCTGGTGCGGGGCGAGGTGCCCGGGGAGGTGCGTGGGGAGCCTCCGGTGTGGATGCTCTGCAGGCGGGGGCAGAGGTCAGCCGCGGTCTGCCCGCTGCCGGGGGACACGCAGGGGGACGCCCAGGGGGAGTAGCTCTCCGAGTGCCAACTGGTGGAGGAGTTGCTGCTGGCAGGGCTCAGGCACTGGGGCTCCCGAAAGGACTGGCTCTCGTGGCCAGGCACGGTCAGCGTGGGCCGGGGGCTGATGTTCAGGGGGTGGTTCTGCAGGGAGTCCCTGCCATGATTGTAGTGCTCGCGGGAGGGGGTGATCTCGATGCGCGGGCTCAGAGCCAGGCCGCTGGGACCCTGGTGGTGGTGTTGGTGGTGGTTGTCCAGGTAGCTTCGGGAAACCTCCTGGTTATCGTAGCCTGCGAGGACCTGGGCAGCGTGGCCTCCATAGGAAGGGTTGCAGGGCTTGATGCCGTAGGGGGCCTGCTCCAGGGGGAAGGCTTGCTCAGTCTCAGGGCTGAGGACTTTGTGGGACGTGAGGTTCAGGTCATCTGGGGTGGATAAGAGATCAGAATAACAACACACAACATACAAAACTAAATACTAGCTTACATTACAGATCATGACATCATCATCACAACATCACACTATAAGCAGTTAATAATGAGTGAGACAAAGTTTTTTCATTTGTGATGTACATCTTTATTAGTCCATGTATTATTATTAGTAGTAGTAGTAGTAGTAGTATTATTATTGCTGTGATTCCAATATTGTTATTCCATTGTTATTGCACCAAACAGTGATAGTTTGAACATATAGGCCTACAGATTAATCTTTCTGAGATTCACTATTAGGCCTACATTACAAGAGTTGTAGTTTACAACCTCGATTAAATTGACAACGATGCTGAAGCCCCACATCAACTATATTTTACAGACAGCAATGCCAACAAGCAGCCTAATATAGATGTTTGATTAACCACATCATCAAAATTATAATATTGGATATGGATTTGTCTTTGACAGATGTCAAATTAACTTTCGTTTCGTATTACTATTTTTATTTAATAGTAGCCTATTTTATCTGTGCGAGAAAACAAGTAGGATATTAAGTGAGGATTAAATGGCATCACGCTAACAGTCAGACCAACCTTGTTTTCCCCCGGCAAAATCGCTACTAGGTGGTTCGTATTCAAACAAATATTCGAACTCCAAATCCTCCTCAGGGTAGTTCATTTGGCTGAGGTCCTCCGCCAACTCGTTTTCGTCGTAAAAAGATGTCATTTGTCTTATTTAGCTTGTTTTCCAGTTCAGGCGAAACGAATAAGATACATCTTTTTTCAGTCGGAAAGTAGAACACTTGCCACGTCTTTAACTGAGGCCATGCGACGTGTGTGTGTGTGTGTGTGAGAGAGAGAGAGAGAGAGAGAGAGCGAGAGAGACGCGAGTGTAGAGATGAGATGTATTGGAGGGGGGAACCTGTTCACCTGTTGCTGCAGTTGTGAATATGCAAGCAAGTGATGCAACGAAAAACAAAAGCAGGTCGAAGCAAGCAGTGAAGTTTCCTGTTTCAACTTTCTCACTTTAGTCAAAAGTTGAAGGCAGGACTGTATTTTCGATCCCCGTTGCTAGATTTCGTGTGTGCATTTTAATTGGTTAGTTGTTTTCTTTATTTGTGAATAAAGGTTTAAGCAAGTACATTTGAAGTGAATGGACAGCCTCAGCAGAATAGCAGAATCTTTGACTTACTGCTGCCCCCGGGTGTCTGACATGTGGCAATTACGCAATAGATGTAGACCTATCAAAATGAACCATTACGGTGACGTTACTGTGTGTGTGTGTGTGCGTGTGTGTGTGTGTGTGTGTGTGTGTGTGTGTGTGTGTGTGTGTGTGTGTGTAAGTGCGTGCGCGCCCATGGATGGGTGCGCACTAATTTATTTATTTATTTTTTTTCCAAAACAGTGGACATTGTTAATTTATGGAAATGCCTTAAGGCTCACGCCTATCCAAACGAGCCATTCTCCTCCTTCTACCCACACAAATAGACAGGAGCCTATGCCAGCACATGGGCCCTGACAGTGGCGTCATGAGAAACTGCACAAGAAACTGACATATAGGCCTATACAGTATAGTTGTAGTAAATAGATAGGAGCCTATGCCAGCACATGGGCCTGTAGTTTTTTTTAACTTCGCAAACACCCACATTTAATACAAAAACAATGACAACGAAAAAATAAATTGGCAACATTGGCATATCATGCGTATGTTATGCCTTCTCTCTGTCGACTCCTGTAGCAGGCTAAAGTTTGTTTGCGAAAACGACATACAAACACATGACGTGACCAGACTTTCCTCTCGAATTGAATCTCTCTCTTTTGTATCCATTATCAAATTAACATAGCGTAGTTTTATGGCCGTGTGTTTGGTTGTAGTGACGTAGTTAGCTGTTATTTGTAGCCTTAAACGGCTACGTGTTTCCCTTTCCTCCCTAACAACACACAGCTGGTTAGCTACCGTTGGCATGCGGGCATATTACCGCCCAAAAGGCTACCTTGCGCGTGGACTAATGACGGGTACGACGCCTACAATTTTACTTATAACTTTTTTTTTTTTACGAACACAACAGTTAAAGTTAAGGACATCACACAGGAAAACGAATATTTTGACTGTTAAAAATCAAATGTTTTGATTACCAGATAATCATTCACACTTCACCACGCGCGGCATCCATACCTTGATCCATCGACCTCATCGTGTGGTACTGTGCCAGTCTCCAAGCCTCTTTAAACATTTGTGGGAAAAAGTTGTAAAGGCTAAAAAAAAAAGTTGTCTTGTAACCATAACAGTTGAGACCACCTTCGTCGGGGAAAAATGAAGAGCTAGGTGAAACACTCCTTTGGTGTGTTCAAAAAGTTGAGCTGTAAGTTTAGGCTGCCGTAGACGCAACTCTCTCTCTCTCTCTTTATATGTACAAAAGCGTGAAGCTGCATCAGCTTCTATAGCAGTCGGTTATGGTATGAAGTCCCTTTCCTTGCTCTAAGGATTACTTGAGTATCAAGAGCGGCTTCCTTCCCCGCTCTGGGTGTTTATAATGGTCCAATGCTGTAAAATACCGGGATTCCCTCAGTGTTTCCTCCTGTTTATGCGCTTTGCCATGGAAACCTGGAGCCGGTCCATGTTGGAGACTCAGGGCTTTCCTGCAAAGCCCACACTCAGGAATCCATGACGTCTCCGGCTCATGCGCCAAGGCATTTCTGCGGCTTCTCTCAGACAGTAGCGCACAAGAACTTCATTGTAGGGATGAAAAAATTACTGTAGGCTTAGAAAAAAATACGAAAAAATCGTCGCGATGCCTTGATACGGTACATCAAATTGAGCTACACAGTTTAAAGACTGTCCTATGTTTGCAGTTGTATGTCTTTCAACATCGTAAATGCTTTGCTAGACCAAATGTTGTGCTTCCAACTGTTTATTTTATTTCAGTGAATTATGAAGCCAGACTACTTGGTGGTTAAGTCTTGCTTAGCCATCTTGTTTCCATGTTGGTAATAACTATATTCAATGGAAACGTTACCGTTGTTTATCACTTTAATGAAATGTTTGTTATTTTTTAATGGAAGGTTTAGGCTATTATTTGACAAAGACAAGTGATACTTGGGGGAAAAAGTAATGAAAAAGTGGCCTATTCTTCAGGACTTGCTGACATATAAGGGGTCACTCACAATAAGTTGTAAAACTTTTCAGGTATAATTTGATATAATCATCTGCATTTACATACCAATTACAGTGTTAAGAAACATAAGTTACATTAATGTAGGCATAACACCTATGGTTGGTGTTTGAAAACTCTAATGGTCAATATTCAATAGAATAGTTTGCTTGTTTGTTAATGTGTTACAGAGTTGCGTTAACCTTTCCTGAGTACAACATCAACATCCAACATCCATGATTTGAATCTCAGCAAAGTGTGGAGACGGCAAGATTGTGCTTGGCTGTATTGAGAACATGAACCAGAAGTTCATGAACAACCTGGCCAAGAAGCGTTACCAGGATCTGGTACCAGGATCTGAACCACAAC
>OMNO01066507.1:0-11196 GCA_900303215.1 Trachyrincus scabrus | reverse complement strand
AATCTGTGAGTCGCATGTCTTCTTTCAGCGTCACTTGCCCTGCCGTGACATAATGGTGTTTCTCTTGCCGGTCTAGGTGCCAACCCCTACCTGACATTCCACTGTGCCAACCAGGGCACGGTCCTGATCGACCTGGCCTCCGATGACAAGGAGTGCCAGTCCGTGGAGGAAGAGGTGGGTTGGAAGCGCTCACGCGTGCAGTTACAATACCACATGGCGTACTCGCTCGAGTGTGTCTGCCATCGTTTCCCATAATGTTCTGTAATCCAGTGATTTGGAGATTGTTTTGGGATGGTGGCTGTAACTCTGTGCTGTGGTTTCTAAATGAATACATTTATTACGTTGTCAACTCCCTAAAAAACTAGGGAGGCTAATCTACACCCTTGAAGCGGTCTTATGTAACCCGATGGGTCAGATTTTTGAGTATGGAGTGACTGATCAAACTGACCACCTTGCAATTGACTATTGTCTGTAGTGCCCCCTAGTGGTCAAAGTCTGTCAATTGACACTAAATAGATTAGATTTCTTTTCATGAGAACAAAATGTCAGGCTGCTGAGCGCGTGTTTGTGTGTGTGTGTGTGTTCCAGATGCAAAGCACTATCCGAGAGCACAGAGACGGGGGCAACGCAGGGGGCGTGTTCAGCAGATACAACATCATCAAGGTCCTACTTCTTTACCTGAGATTACACCTAGGCTCTTCTGATTGGGCAGCGAGATAGAACGCTGGTGCATTAAACGTCCTGTTGTTTACTGTTCAGATATCAATCTGTGGGTCATGAAAATAAAGGCTCAAGAGTCAGCTTTTTTTTAACACCAAAAACGTGGATATACATGCTTCACATTGACTGATGGAAAGTAGAGTTTAGTTAAGTTTTCTAGTCTGAAAAAGGCCGTACAGGTCCAGATCCAATAACGGCCCCTGATTCCTAAACCCTTTTACAGGGCTCTAGAGTTCCAACAATCCAGAGCAAGAACCACACATCACACATGTTATAATCAGTGTCTCCGGCGCCCGCAGATCCAGAAGGTGGTGAACAAGAAGCTGAGGGAGCGCTACACCCACCGGCAGAAGGAGATCGCAGACGAGAACCACAACCACCACAACGAGCGCATGCTCTTCCACGGTAAACCAACGCCAGTTTCCTTCTCTTGGGGACGCTCGGCTCCTTCTCTTGAACCCTAGGCCCCTGCTCCGCATTGCTATCCTCTCCTCGGGTCTCGGTCACATCTGACTAACCCCGCTCCCGTTCCCCCGTCAGGCTCCCCCTTCATCAACGCCATCATCCACAAGGGCTTCGACGAGCGGCACGCCTACATCGGAGGCATGTTCGGCGCAGGGATCTACTTTGCCGAGAACTCTTCCAAGAGCAACCAGTACGTGTACGGCATCGGAGGAGGCACGGGCTGCCCCACGCATAAAGACCGCTCCTGCTATCTCTGCCACAGGTCAGCGCACGTTGCTGCTACTACTACTAAAGCATCGCTATTGCTCTTCCTGCTGTATTATGTTAATGCAGGAAAGCTGGCTTTCAGAGCAGATACCATCACTGTAATTTCAACTGCCATGCAGATGTTAAGGCAATGCACAGGTTTTGCCACATGCCCCTATGGTTAGACTTTTAAGGTTCCATTTGAGTTTGTACATGTTGAGGTGTTGAAGACCTGTGATTACTTTGGACAGCAGATGGCGCTGCTGTGTCCTACTTTTGGGGAAAATGTGTTCTTGGTGCTGGGTGGGCCACACTGTTTTGACACCCCTCCTATGGGTGCTGTCTCCTGCGCCCCCAACAGACAGATGCTGTTCTGCCGGGTGACCCTGGGGAAGTCCTTCCTCCAGTTCAGTGCCATGAAGATGGCCCATGCCCCCCCCGGCCACCACTCTGTGATTGGCCGGCCCAGCGTCAACGGCCTGGCCTACGCCGAGTACGTCATCTACCGCGGAGAACAGGTACGGCTGTCCACAGCTTCCTGTAGCAGGGAACAGTATTCACGTCAGACCGTGCTCTGTATATACCTGCTTTGACTCCAGCCACTTTATTATTACTACAGTATGTCTTGTGTATATATGTGTTCAACCTGCACGTCTTTGGACCTTTTTTGCACCGTATTTTGACCATACCGAAAGACCTTTGCTAGTTTTGTGGGCTTTGCTACTTTTTTAGTGTTATTTATTATCACTACTATGCGTGTTTTCTTTCTACTGCGTAGAAGATGACTCTTGCCGTGTCTTTAGTATTTCGCTGTACCATGTTATACGGCACATCTGACAATAAACCACTTTCACACCGTCCTGTACAAGCTCCTCCCAGGCTTCACCGGTGCTAATTGTTTCTGTGTTTTGTAGGCCTACCCGGAGTACCTCATCACCTACCAGATCCTTAAGCCAGAGAGCACACCACAGTCTGCAGCAGCAGCCGAGCAGAAGTCCTAGTTCTACACAAACACACACACATACAGACACACACACACACACAGACAGACACATGCTCAAATACACACACAAGGACGCTGTACCCTGTCTGTTTGCTTGATCTTTTTTCCCCTCGTTTTTTATTTTATTGTAAAAATGCTGAACAAGCACCCTTCCTTCTACTTGCATCACATACTTCAATTAACTTGTGTATCCCAGTACAGTACAAGGTATAGAGTACATGGTATATCCCAGTGCAGTACAAGGTATAGAGTACATGGTATATCCCAGTACAGTACAGTACATAGTACATGGTATATCCCAGTACAGTACAAGGTATAGAGTACATGGTATATCGCAGTACAGTACATGGTATATCCAGTACAGTACAAGGTATAGAGTACATGGTATATCCCAGTGCAGTACAGTACATGGTATATCCAGTACAGTACAAGGTATATAGTACATGGTATAGCCCAGTGCAGTACAGTACATAGTACATGGTATATCCAGTACAGTACAAGGTATATAGTACATGGTATATCCCAGTATAGTACATGGTATATCCAGTACAAGGTATATAGTACATGGTGTATCCCAGTACACTACAAGGTATAGAGTACATGATGACCCATCGGTTGTTGCTGTATAATCATTTCCTACTCCTGGTGATGACACGTCAGATTCCAAGCTGTACTGTTCTTTTGTTGCCGTTGGCATGTACTACAGACGCATGTATGGCCCAATAGGCTGCATGGGTTCCTCTACTGCCCCTCCCACCACTCCTACCAATCACCCTCCACATCAGCAAGGACGCCTGCGAAGATGCAAATGTTTATTCTCTCCTTTTTTTAATGACTGCCAATCCACTCCACAATTCTCTCCTTGCCTTGTAACTATGGAGACACACACACACACACACACACACACACTACTGCCCCTGGAACAGACGGCGAAACGTCTTGGCTCCTCCTGTACAGATCCTCCTCTAGTGACTGTGTTTTTAACGCTAACCAGTAACACTACGCAACACGCACCAGCACAGTCGACAGTTCCGCTGTAAATACGGCTTCTCACGCGACTCACCTATACGTTGTTATTATGCAGCCAGTCTAATGGTCATTGTTGTTTTTCTTCAAGGCAATTCATTCAGGGGTGTACATGTTGAGTTTGGAATATTAAAGGCTTATAGTTTTGCCAGCCCTTGTGTAATCGAGGGAGGGAGTGTGTATTCCTGTAGAAGGCAGTTAGGCCGCGAAGGAGCCGCGAGAAGTGTAAACCTTTTTTAAAGTGCATTGTGAGGGATCATCACCATTAAATAACAAGCATATAAACCTGAACAAAAGCAAACTAAAAAAAGGATTAAGTGCATTGTATTGTATGCCATGCATTGTAAATGTATATTTATACCAATGTAACGAGCTATTGGCAGAGAAGTTGTCGGAACGGCGTGGAGTTTATATTATTGCGTGTGTATGTGAGGGTAACATATCATGTCGAGTGTTGACCGCAGTGCACCCCTGCTTTGTTTTTAACTACGCCTTTTGTTGTACCTTTACTACACATAAGCAAGCTGCCACTGTGTGCTGCTCACTATGGTCAGTATGGCTCATCAGAGCTCCCTCCCCCTGCCTCACCATCAGCCCCTCTGGGCCTCACTCCCACACGTATGGATTTGCACTTAGAAAACCTATTTAAGTTATTTTGAAATTAATTCTCAAGATGTTACCTTAATTCTCAAGGGTGGGGCCTTGTTTAGTTTTTTGGTTTTTTTCAATGTACAGGTTGTGTAAATGGATGTGTATAACTGTCGATGTTTAACAGAAATCTTGTTGCAAACTGTAAATTACATTTTCTTTCATGCCTTTATCTCCCCTTTTTTTCTTTTTGGAATAAACGTCCCCAGTAACAGCTTGTGTTGTTTGTTCTGTCTGTCAGCGGGAACGTTGATTGTGGAATTGTTGGTTTTAGTTTCATGACTTCATGAAGTTATTTTTACACTTGAACTTAGCATTAGCATTACAGACACATAGAAATGCTTGAATGGGACATAATGCAACGAAAACATTATACAAGTTCTTGTTTCCAAAATGCATGTACTGGATACACACCTTTTTTTTTTATACAGAACATTTTCACACTGGTAGTCATATAAGATACACCATAGATAATATCTATTGACTACATACATAGGCTGTCGGTTTAACCAGAGGTTGAGGGGAACTGATCACGTCTCTTACTCCATGGCAATACAAAATATAAATTATTAAAAATTTAAAAATAAAACGTTATGTTCCGGGAGACACGCCCGCTGTACCACTCAACCAATGGGGTCGCGTGTTTAAAACGTCATCGTTGTTCTTCGGCTACTTCACTTTGGAGGATCGCTGCGCTGTATTTTTTTTGTTACAGTACAAATGACAGAAGTGTCATTACAACATTACAAATAATGTAGGGGCCAGATTGATCCTTCGCGATTTCAAATGTGTTCGCCTTTTTCTCTGTTCTCTTTTCTCTCCATCGCCAACATGCTCGCTTGTAAACAAGCAGCTACGTGTGTTTTTACTCTGGTTTTCTTGGTAAACGTCAGCCACACGTTAGCCTCTCCGTATGCCGTCACAGTGGATGTGGAGAAACCGCTTGGAGAACTCAAACACTTTTGGAGAAGTACTGGTTTTTGGTAGGTTAAAACCTCGTCGATATCCGCAATTCTAAAATCACATGACTATGAAATGGCCAAGTAAACAAACGCGCTATTGCTTTATGATCCATTCTGTATTTGTTGCCCTGAAGTTACAAATTCGTCTACTGAAACACCCTAAGCGTGACACTTGTCTGTCCCCACTACAGCCCCCCTCTCCCCCACACCGAAGCCCACCGGTTCGTCCTCAGCAGAGACCAGGAACTAAACCTGGCCTATGTGGGCTCGGTTCCCCATGGAGGGATCCAGCAGGTCCGGATCCACTGGATGCTGGAGCTGGTCACGATACAGTAAATGCACTATAATGGACTATAATGACCAGTGACAAAGTACAGTTACGGACACATTTATTTCTGTTTTCCCCTGTAGAGATGGTGAAGGAGGACCACAGTACAACTTCTCAAAGCTGGATCAGCTGATTGAGCTCTTGTGGATCAACGGACTGAGACCAGGTACTGGTCGACCGGTGTCCAGACATCAAAACATCAGACACCACCAAAAAGCACTTGCTGTGACTTTAAACTACAGTGAACTGTACAGTGCAGTCCTCTGTTCACTGGGGCTGTGCACAACAATACTATACTAAAACTAGATCACACTACTAGGGCTCACAATACGATTTACTCTCTTCAAATATTGCAATACTGTAATACAATTCAGTGGGTTGAACTTAAGAATCATTCAGTATTGAAAGAATAGTGATTCTCGATCAATATTTGCTTAGAGCGGCGCTACTGTTCCCTGTGCTTCTCCTTGCCTTCCAACGTCTAACAGACATCCTTTTTTTTGCCCTGTGTGTCCTCCCGTAACTGCAAGGTTTTGAACTGATGGGCAGCGCCTCCAACTTCTTCAGTGACCTGGAGGACAAGCGGCAGGTGGAGGAGTGGAGGAAGCTGGTGTACCTCATTGCCAAGAGGTACATCGGTGAGTTGTCAGGGCGTCAGGCCACTGGTTCTCATCAAGCATGTGTTGTGTATGATACCGTCACGACTTAAAAGAGCCCACTGCTACCTACATCCCAAATCGTGTGGGGTTAGCCATGTCCTGTTTGTTTGTCAGTTGTTTCAATTTCTGTGTTTAACCGTCTTGCAGACAAATATGGTTTAGGGGTCGTCTCCCAGTGGAACTTTGAAACATGGAATGAACCCAACAACCATGATTTTGACAACGTCACCATGTCCATCCAAGGTAGCGTGCTATTGGATCGAATTATGGTCTGTGTGCATGAAAGTGGACAGGATTGTGCTGTGTGCCACCACCTCACCTCGTAACCAGTATGCTGTACTAGAACCTTACTAATCATACTAGAATCCAGCTCCAAGATTCTAATCTTTTCAACATAGTGTATTTTATTATTTATATATATATATGTATGTGTGTGTGTGTGTGTGTGTGTGTGTGTTGATATTCCACTTTTTATCTTTATTTCTCATTTATTTTCTTCTTTCCTTTGATTTGCACTGTTCTCCTTCTGCTGTAACACCTGAGTAACTGAATTTACCTTCCGGCATTAATTAATGTGTGATCTTATCTTAATCCCACTCCACCGCTAGGGTTCCTGAACTACTATGACGCCTGTTCAGAGGGCCTGCGTGCCGCCAGCCCAACGCTGCGGTTCGGAGGCCCGGGGGACTCGTGCCACTCCCCCCCGCACTCGCCCTACTGCTGGGCCATGCTGCAGCACTGCTACAACGGAACCAACTACTTCACCGGCCAGACCGGCGTCCGTCTGGACTACATCGCCCTGCACAAGAAAGTGAGGAGAGGACGTCTTTCTTTTTATTAGCGTGACTTTTAGACCGTTCTGGACATTTATGGAAGATTGTGTCAGGGCACAGGGTATGGTTGTGTAAACTAGTGCTGTTGCCCAAAGGCATGGGTTGGACTCCTAGCTTGGGTTTCTCCAAGTGTTTGCATGAAGTGGCCATTACAGCGAACGATGTGTTTGTGACTCTGCAAACTTGCGAAGGACAGGGGTCCCAAATAGGCAATAACAATAGATGGATGAATGGATGGATGGATAGATAATTGAACGTTTGTATGGGAAAAAACAAGATTGACGAGATTAATTTCAGTGTTTTATTATCAAACGATAACCTGGTCGTTCTGTACAGCAAAATTGTTATTACAGTCATCGATCTACGTAGTCCAGAAGCACCCCCTAGTGGTGATAATGAATAACAACAGGTTTTACCCTGCTGCTCCAGGGAGGGGGGTACTCCCTGCCCATCCTTCAGCAGGAGGTGCAGACCATGCAGGAGATCCAGGATCGATTCCCCCTGTTCCGGAGCCTTGCCCTCTACAACGACGAGGCGGACCCCCTGGTGGGCTGGTCCAGACCCCTGCCGTGGAGGGCCGACGTCACCTACGCTGCCATGGTGGTCAAGGTAGCGCCATGTCTGTTCAGTGTAGATAGATCAGTGTTAATGTCACTGTCTTTACTGATGCAGCCTCACACAAATGAAACAATCTTTTTTTTTTGTTGTCTTTTTGTCCATGAATACATGCAATGGACAGCCCCAATCCACACTAGAATTAGCCCAATCCACACTATCTACACTAGAATTAGCCCAATCCACACCATCCACACTAGAATTAGCCCAATCCACACTATCCACACTAGAATTAGCCCAATCCACACCATCCATACTAGAATTAGCCCAATCCACACCATCCACACTAGAATTAGCCCAATCCACACTAGAATTGTGTTCTGACCAGTTATTTCAAGTCATCCGACTGGAAAGAACCAGACGCACTACAAAATGGTTCAGGAGGCCCCTTTTCCCCTCACCAGGTGATCGCTCAGCACCAGGACCTGATGACGCACGGGACGGCCAGCGGAAGCATCAACTACACCCTGCTGAGCAACGACAACGCCTTCCTCAGCTACCACCCGTACCCCTTCACCCAGCGCACCCTGACCGCCCGCTTCCAGGTCAACAACACCCGGCCGCCCCACGTCCAGCTGCTCCGGAAGCCCGTCCTGGCCGTCATGGGCCTGCTGGCTCTGCTAGGTGAGGAGAGGGGTGGTCACCACCACCCTGAGTGACCATCCAGGAAATGCAACATGTGGGATTTTCATACATTTTTCAACAGTATATGTGATTTTTACCCCCCATTGTTCTTGATGTAATACTGTACTACATGTAATATCAATGTAATATTTATCTATTTAAATAATCTATTGTACATATTTTATGATAGAGTGTATTAGCTATATATGACTACACCAAAGGTTTTCATGCCTGCTAAGTGGTCACTGGACAGATTTTCATCATTGAACTATAACATAATTATTCGGCTCACGATATCTGGCCTACGAGTCAATCATCCTGTTCTAATAACCACGTGTGCCTGGTTCCTCAGGAGACGTCGAGGTCCAAGCTCAGGGGTTGGACTTGGTGGGGGGGATCAACGGCAGCACGGTGGGGGTCCTGGCCAGCAGCCACAGGCCCCAGAGCCCTGGGGGCTCCGACAGCTGGCAGGCCGCCGTGCTGCTCTACAACAGTAATGACAGCAGCTCCTCCACCCGCACAGACCGCACCACCCTGACTCTGAAGGGACTGGCCGCACAAAAAGGTTCATTTGAGGAAACCTCTTTTTTTATCTGCTCACTCTCTACTGAGGTGCAGATGTGGATTTGAACACCATTCATGCACAATACAGTATTCTACTTGGTGTTTTATGTTGTTAAACCTTTTCAGAAAATGTATTATTGTGCTTTAGCAGAGTTAAAATAAATAAATGAACAGCCTTTTGTTGAAAAAAGGCTACATTCCCTTATTTTCCCCAATTTGACTTGTTTTACTTGGTCTTGGTAGCTTTTTCACCTTGACCCCACAACCCGATCAATCAAGGATCACACATGGATCTCCGTATAATCCGCAGCCTCTTGTTCCCATTCCCAGGCCTGGTCTACGTCACATATTACCTGGACAACAACGTCACCAACCCCCAGCAGATGTGGCAGGCCATGGGCAGCCCCGACTTCCCCACCGCCCAGCAGTTCCAGCAGCTCAGGACCGCCGAGGTCAACACACACACACACACACACACACACACGGTGAACACACTGGGGTGTGTGTGTATGTGTAAATGATGTCAATTTAAGATCATTGTTTGGTGTGTGTCTCTTTGGTAACTTAGGACCCCCGTGTGGAGGGCCCCTGGCTGGTGCCTGCAGGGGACACTCTGACCCTGCAGCTGAAGCTGTCTCTGCCCTCCGTCCTCCTGGTCCACGTGTGCGCCCAGCCCAGAGCTGTGCCAGAGCAGGTCAGCCTGCCTACACACACCCTGCATGGCCTTCAACCAGATCCCTAATATAATCCCTAATCCCTAATATATATATATATATATATATACTGTATATATATACTGTATATATATGTATATGTAGCAGTAGACCCTGCTGCACGCCACTGAAATGGCTTTCCTGGGCTCCTCTGACCACAAGACACAGGTAGTTGATGAGTAGAAACCGACTTATTGTAAAGTTGAGAATAGTTTTGCAGGCAGAGCAGGTGGTGACCTGCTGACATGTTAGCGCTCCTCCTGAGTGTGTGTGGTGGTGGCTGGTTTAACCTGTGGGCCTTGATTGGCCAAAGGTGTGCAGCCTCACCCAGCAGCCCCAGAGTCCAATCAGCCTGACTCAGACCAGGTGAGGCTGCTTAAACCAGCTACCAACCACACACACTCCACAACATATAAAATACCATATTTGATACACGAATGGTAGTGATTGAGTATTGTATAAAGACCTTGTGTATATACTGGGTGTCACTGGCTCAACTGATGCAATAAGTAGAAGTAGCATTATGTTCAAATCACAATTACATGTCATGTCTTTAGTTTGAAAACAATAGTTAGGTCAAGTGTCAAGTGTTGTTAAAACGTGTTACAACCTCCAGCTGAAGGATACCAGCAAACGAAACATAGAATTGAAACGCACTGTTTTTTTTCCTACAACAACAAATATATATATATATTCCATCTAAAATTATAATTCCTTGGCATTGGTTTTTCTTCTATGTATAGTCATTGATTTTCTTTTGTAATCAGGTCAACGGATTGCGTTTCATCAAGATCACCGAAGGCCAAGTCCTGATTATCTGGTCTGACCACTGTGTGAACTCCAAGTATGTTTCTCCATATTACTGCATGACTCTGAAACTCTGTATTGTAGAAAACAGATTAATTCATTAATTATCATATTCAATCAGAGCAATGCATTTTCCTTTGCAAAAAAAACCCCACCAGAAACATATGGTCGGAAATATACACTGCTTTCAACCACTCGGGGACCTGGAGGAAGGCAGCGAGGTGAAGCTAAGCGTTGGCTGCTGCTCTATCGCCGCAGGTGCATCCTGACGTTTGAAGTGGAATTCTCCAGGGATGGCGAGGACTTCCACCGCATCAATGCCCAGCGCTCTATTTTTACATCCTACGTCTACTCACCAGGTAGGAACCCACTCTGTACATCCTGCGTCTACTCACCAGGTAGGAACCCACTCTGTACATCCTGCGTCTACTCACCAGGTAGGAACCCACTCAGTACACTGAATCACCTGCTGAGGATGAATACTGACTGCCGGACCCATGCTGATCGCTTACAGATGACAAGGTGACATTTCAAGTCGTTTACTATTATTTAGTCATTTAGTTAGATGCATGTCATTCATGAGCAGATAGGGGTTAAAGGCATCTTGCTCAGGGATGCCTTCAGGTCGACTGTGGACATTGGGGATGGAACCGATAACCTTTTGCCGGGGTGTCAAACACTTTTACCACTAGACTAAAGTATTGAGTTAAAAATGGACTAAAAGAGAGAAAGTGAGAATAAGAACTTCCTTGATCACGGCAGCCACTTGGCAACGGAAAACGGAGAGCCGATACTAACACAGAAACCCAGAACCTCAGACCTCGTTGTGTTCTTCTGAAGGAACGGTGTGAGCCCACTGTCTTGTGTCTCCACAGTGGACCAGGAGGTGAGGGGGGTCTACAGGGTCCGGGCCCTGGATTACTGGGGAAGACCCGGGTCCTACTCCCCAGCTGAGCCATACTCACAGGACCACTAGGTGGACT
>OMNO01066504.1:0-10697 GCA_900303215.1 Trachyrincus scabrus | reverse complement strand
CCTGGCGACGGATACGTTGTTGGCTTTACTTACCCCCGACCGTCACTCAGCACTACCCACTACCCTTAAGAGCATTAAAAACCCTCAGGCTCTGTCCCCCCCCGCCGCCACACACACACACTCAAACACACACACGCAAACACACTCACTCAAACACAACACACGCAAACACACACACACACGCTTTTCCATTTCTTATGGCGAGTCAACCAAACAATTTATTTGGTACACATTGTTTGTAGTTTTTTTCCCAGGGAGTTTACACCCACCTCAATTGTTCATCCTGAGATATGATAAACAATTTAAAAGGCGAGACTATCGCCTGTAGGCATGAGAGTAGCCCTTTTCCCTGCCACAAGTTGCTATAGCGATCACCGGGGCTGACGCCCGCAGGGTTCGGTTCAGACCCAGCGGTAAGACATTGCCATAATAAACATCAGATCTAATCACCCAGCAGAATACAACGAAAAGGATGAGTTGCATCCATTTCCCTTTGTGTCAACATTTAGCCATTACTATGTTGATTTATGTCAACATGGCGTCGTACTGGTGCTGATGTTATCACAGCTAACATGACCAGTCAGCTCGTGGATCTACGTAAACGTATCCAAACACACATCCGCTGTGCCAGGGTTATTCCAATGCGCCCGTTGTCACATTTTGTGGAGATTATAAGCTTCAAGAAATTGCTATATAAACAATGTTATTAGCCGCAAGCGATAATAACAGACTAAATAGATTATTTACTCGCGGTGAAGTCGTCCGTGAAAAACTGGGACAATTATTGTACAATGCAAACACCTTTTCTTTTTTCTTTCTGAACTTCCTCGTCATATGTCATTGATCGCTCTGCTGGCGTTGTTGTGCGAGGTTATTTTTAATTGATTTCCGTTTTGATTCCTCTCTATTTATGAGTGTTGTCTGTTTATGAGTGTTGTGCCAGCAATTTGAGTCATTATATGTTCTCAGTGTTGCATTCTCTAGCTGTATGTTTTATTGCATTAGATCTGGATAAGCATTTGAAGTTCGTGGAGCTGTATTGTCTCTCGGATCATCACCCGGTGTGTGTTAATAATCGTGCGGTCTAGCTGTGTCAATGGGTTAGGGTCAGGAAGGAAGTTCAAGCAGCAAAATGTGAGCTGATTTAAATAGACCATTCTGTTGAGGAAGGGCTGGGTCTTCCAATAACACAATTCTCTTTTGTCCGGGGTTTCTTTTGGACTTCCTGGACAGGGATTATGCCCAGCGCTAAACTAAAATGGCCCTATAAACCAGCTTTAATTAGCATGTGCTTTCATAGAGGTGGTTTGAGATAATCCTAGATATACGGTCTTAATTTAGTAACCACACGCATGCACAGGATGCATTTTCAAAAAGGCCGGTTTAACTTTAACAGATAGGAAGTCGTTCATTTCAGTGGAGACTTGTTGAGACCTGGATTAATTTAGTCTTTCACATTTTTCTACCTCGATGGACTTCACAACCTTTCTTTTTAAATGTGTTTTTCCCCCCATGCCGTATGCGCTTGTTACTACAAGTTATGGTTGCCCTGTAAAATGTTGGCTATTTACCAGATGACGGTTATTCACATGTGGCAATTAGTCTTTCTATTTGGTCTCCATATCCAGTCTGAATAACCTTCGGCTGGTGTTTCTCCTTGAGGTGTTTTAGCTCCCGATCCGTTTAATTCCACGGCCAAGTTCTTCATGCGTGGCCGTTTCTTTCTGCCCTGATGTCCTGTAGTGACACCGGCTTCCTCTGCAGCCACAGCTCACGTCAATAGTGGTTTGGTCTCGTGGTCCTCCCCAGCCCAGTCTAACCGCTCAGGTTACTAGCTTCTGGGGAAAAAAGCAACGAAACATCAACATATTGTTTAAAGAAATGACGGTACAGGTCAAAGGGTATCTGCATACGGCAGATAATCACTAGGTTTCTCTTAGGTTGAGCAAGTCACTTAATTAGTATGTTTTTGTATTTTCAGTTTACCGTTGTAATATTAAATTATATTACAATAATACAGGTTTTTTTTTAAATTGTCCAGGCCATTACGAACTTGAACTACGAAGGGCATATGTGACATTATGTGCACTTTTATAGCTCTTAATAATTTAAATTCCTACAAAGTCAGGTTGTGTGGCAGAAAGACACGGTGACCGTGATGAATAACTATTCTAGATGAAGACTGCGTTGTAATGTCGTCCCTGTATAGGGAGGCAGCCCTCTGCGTTGACCCGGTGAGAATTGAAGCGTATTAAAAATGAATTAGGATTTTGCTGACAAAGTTTATAAAGGCCACTATTTTGATATTGGGCCACATTTGTGTTAAATCCCTTCCAAAAAGACGTTGACCTTCTTGTGTAGCCTAGCTAGTTTTATGTGATTTCAAAAAATAAAGTTGGCCTATTGTGTGATGTGCGCTGCAAACAATATATTTATAGTGTGCAATATGTATTGATTTTTAAAAAGCAGATTAGCCGTAGGCATATTTGCCTGTTTCAGTGTTAGCCTAATACTTTCACAAAACTGGCGTTATTAAACTTGGATCGGAGTGATGTAGCAGCAGAATAGACTGGACTTAAAATCGGCCAATTATCTCCAATGATCAGCGATCAAGCTATTCCAGGAAGAAACTTTACTCCAAGGCAACTTCTAAGTTGTCAGTGCTCAGCCAGTGTCTTCTGGTATCGCCTCCAGAGTAGAAGGCTCTCTCTTTTCATTCTGTGTAAAACGTGCTGACCTGACCATTGACACAATGCAACTGCTTTGCTCTTAAAAGCACATTTTTATTTTGACGCCCATCCAGTTTTTGTGTCATTGTACCAGTCTATACATGTTGTCTATTAGCTTTTAAAACGTGTTGATCAATTGGACAAAATAAGTCCCAGAGGCAGTGTCGACTCGGTTTAAAGTGACATTGAGCTCATATTCAGTCTGCCTTTAACATGAAATGTGAAGGCATTATTCGGTGCCCAGTGTTGTGTAAATGTGCAGATCAGCCCTTCTTAATAATCCTCTGTGAGGACTTTCTGAATCGATCACACGGTGTTTCCCCTACAGGTATTTTGATGCGTATTCTCTTCAACGCCCTCTCACGACCCCTTTGGTAAAAAGAATAATCGAGAGAATGTAAACACCTTTTTTTACTCCGACCTTTACAACAATATACAACCAACTGGTATCCATCTTTGGATGTATCCTCATGTTTTACAAAGGCAACACTCTCTCTTTAAAGGTAGTAGCCCTATAAGCACCGTTTGTCAGGTCTGCATTTTAATTTGTTCCTGCGTGACCAAGTGAATGCTGCAGTCTGCAGTCATTGTAACGAATCACAATGGCTGCTATTGTGGTCACTTTTGTCCTAGTTAATTTCTGGAAAGTCTCTAATGCGGGAGTTGTGCTGAGTTGGATGGTTTCTGGAGGAGGTGTTTCAGAGCCCGGCCCTATCGATCCTGTGGACATGCTCCCCTTCGGGTAATGCAAATGTTTCCGTTCCTCAACACAAACATTCAAGCCCTCCTGGTAGTCCAACCCCAATTAACTAGAGATTTGAATACCGTGGCCTTTTGCTTTTGACATTTTCATATTTCAGAAAGGAGTCTGTCTTGTTTTTTTCATACCTCCTCAACAAAGACAGCTTTCATGTTTAATAAACAGCGCAAGTGTTTTGCAAAAAACGAGGAGTCAACAACCAAACTAAAAAAAAAAAAAGCAGTAAGCAGTAAGTCTCCCAACAGATGTCGCCACGTTGTTCATATTCTTCACGTAGTGCAACCTCGCTTTCCGACTTTGTGGGATTATGCCGTGCTGGCTGATTGCACGGGGGCGGTGGTGTTATTGTCATCGCTAGACGTCTCGACCTCTCCTGGCACACGTGTGTTTGTCACAGCCGCGCGGGCCCCTCTCCAGGTAACCGGTGATCACCCAGGGAGTTCAGGGCTCATCTGGCCCCGCGGTAAACAACACCACCACAGAGACACTAGTGGAAGCTGGCAGCCATCTTATCGCATCATCCGTTTATCTGGATTTTTTTTGCATTTTATACACCTCTGACTCGGTATTTATTCGTGGTGAATAAAGGGGGGAGGGGGGGGAAGTATTTAGTCAGTAGAAATAGAGCTGAGCGATATTAACAATCTCATTGTGATATTGTGGGATAATGGGCGCCGTTTACTCCCTGTATCCGAGAGACATTAACGGTAGCGGTGCATGACGAAGCAGGTGGAGGAGCGTCCGTGCTTCATTTCACCCGGCTAGGACATTCTAATAATACGTTCAGAAATGGAGTCTTAATGCAGCCTCCGACATCGGGAAAAGGGGCAACATGCGACCTCCATCCACAACATTACAATAGGTGGCTCATATAGATGCCTCATATTGCACTATTGATTTTTAAAGGGACATATGGCATCGCTCTGGGTACTAACAAGATTGCCCCGTCGACATTAGTGTAACCGATAAATTACAGGACTTGGATCAATTCGGAGGTCCGCACAATGCATTTAGGTCAGTATTTACATGACCTACCGCTCTGCCATGACCTCCCCCCTAGTGTTGATTTCTTTTCTTCAGGCCATGTAGTAATGCTTCTAAAAGTCAAGGCGCCATGACCAGCTTCTCTGTAATAAGACGGTCCAGAATCGTAGGCTTTAAGTGGCCAAAGGGGGATGAAATTGACCTTTGGTACCAAGGTAGACCCAATTAAGGTCTGCATTACGATGCAGGTGTGCGTCGGTGTTTTCGGTCTCTTGCTGGTTAATGGATGAAAGGCGCGTGCGTCGGTCGGAGGACGTATGTGTTCTGTGTTTCAGATTAGAAGCTGGTGTTTAAGCCCCCGTGCTGATACCCTTCCACTGAGGGCCGCAGCCTTTTATACTGGAGTGGAATGCACAGGCTCCTATACATATTCTCAGCCATTCTCTTCCACGGGGGAGGAAGTGACACGTCTCCCGTTGGCCGTTTCCTTCTTCTTTCATGTGCTTTGCATTCAGCTAAAAAAAAACATACGTATGCAGGGAGGGAAAAAAGCAACCGCCTCAGATCCCCTTGTTCATACGGCACATATCTGAAATACTAAAATAGCACATTGATCGCTGTAGAGGTTCCTGTGTCCTGGAACATCGGCCCACGTTGAGCCCCTGTCATTAACGTGTCTTGTTATTATTGTGGCACAGTTTTATTATAGATTAGTGTTATGAGCCATGCTAGGGATTTTCTTTTTGCTCTTCATATTGCCCAGCCCCATGTGAAATATTAATATTTCATATCTGAACTCTGTGGTCAAATATCCTTTGTTGTAGATAGCGTAGCCGTAACACATATGGAAGATGGGTATATAATGTTAAGGGTTTTTTAAGGCTACTTCTTCGGTGGACTAGCTAGCATTTTCAAAACAACACTAATTGAAATAATAACCAACCTGGCTTATTTTGGCAATTTTGTATCTTAATGACAAAAAATTGCTAAGCATAATAATAAAATCGTTCTTTTGCAGTTTGCATGGTGCAATTATTTATGCATTGCTTTGGAATTGACCCAGAACATTTGAACACAAAGCTCGCAAGATTGTTTTTGCCATTAGTGCTACAGACAAGACCATGCTGGTGAAGGAACACATAGCATATTGTATTTATAGAAGATCATTTATAGAAGATCAATTCACATGTAAGAGGATCCCTTTTAAGGTGTGCCTGTGATAAGAGCTGTATACTTTCAGTCATTACATTGAATGACAAAACCAAGGTCATTTTAAATGCTAAATATGGCACAGGGCATCAGTTTGGTATGACTGTAGTATATTTTATATTGAAATAACAAGCACGTAATTAAACTATAGGCCATATAGTGTGATTATTGGAAATTAGCTATACAGTAGAATACATTTCAGCAGTGCCACTTCTCTAAATGGTAATGTAGAGACAGTCGAGGCATACAAGGTAAATGTATGCCTGGGTCAATACAATGTGTTGCTGTTCTCTTTCATAGACTTCTTCATTTTTCGACGATCACAAAACACTTGTACATATGGATGGACTCATTAAATGACGTGTCCTTTCAGATAATTAGTGTACATAGGCTGAAGTCTTGCGCTTCACAGTAGTTGAGTTTCAGAGGATGAGCCTAATACATTCACCATGTAATATGTAGACTATATGCTGGACAATTGGTACACGGCATTCTGTCATGAATAGACAAAAGAACGGCAGCGTTTCTCTTCACGGTTTTATTTAGTATTGCCAAGTTGTGCCTTGAAGTATTGATTAGGCGTCGACCTCAAAGAGCAGCTAAAGAGGAAGCGAGGCCGGCCGTGTGTATCGCCCCTAGCAGGGATGGGGAAGTGCTTTTGCAGTCCCAGTTTAGTGGTAATATTTATGGTTGGCTTGGAGTCATTTAGCCAATGAGCTGCAGGATTGCTTTTCATCATTGGTAGGCAGGAACGCCCCGGTTTTTTTCTTTCTCCTCAGTGATCCAATTGGATTTGACATATGTTAATGATTGTGCATTTTGTAGCAGTTTTGGAATTGACAATTGGGATAGGCGAAATGTATTATCATAGAATATCCATATATTTTATGCATGGCTGAGGTTTAATAAGGAATGGAGTAGTCTCCGTTCCATGCTCGGTTTGAAGAGGACCAGAACCACACACACCACGCCAAGCCTCACGATTCTTAAGCCTTAATGTTATGTGGGGTTATAATGTGAAACATTTTTCCCCCAGAGGCAACCAAATTTATTTTGGAATCAATAATAGGACAATTCACATTAGTGCTCATAACTCTTTATAGTTTCTTGGTCATTAATATGCATGGTATTGCCACGCACTGAGAATCCTACCTCTTTACTTTCCCAATGTGCAGTATGAGGCTGTGTTTCTATTTGTTGTGAAGATGAAATGTTTTTCAGGTGTGGTTGGTGCTTCATACAACAGCCTTTGTGTTGGTCAGGTAGTTATCTCACCATTACTACAGGTGTCTTTTGTTATTTTTCCGCTTGAAGGTCCTTGCCATTGTTTGTATTTCATGCTTTATTTACTAAAATACGATTCAAGGCCTCTCCATAAATCGACACTATAAGCCCTCCGGATTGAATAATATCGACATTTTCTCTCATCTGAAAATGTTAGGCAGGAAAAGTAGTAGTAGAAAATCGTGTTCATGTGAATTTTGTAAATCCACTACAGAGTAATTTGTAAATCACTTGTTGCAAATGATTATGGTTATTCAATTTGTCTGTCGATCTTAAGTGTTCAAACATATTCTACTTCCCTGTTATTGCCATGTAGTTTTATAATTGTCCTTTTCTTTACATTTCTGTGTCGCTAAATATAAGTAATTGACTTCAGCAGCACACACACACACACACACACACACACTTCAGTTGAGGCCTAGTTTAAATGTCGACATTGCATACGTTGCGTTTACATTATATTACTGCAGTTTGTTCAAATGTTCCTCTAAACCCTAAATGCTTAGGGTTTAGAGGAACAATTTGTTCACATATTGTTCACACGTCATCATGTGTAAACATAAAGACGTGTTTTATGTTGACGACGTGAGCCCAAATCACGCACTCTGCGATGATCCACGAGGAGCACGAAGAGAGAGATTGCGTTTGTGTGGATCCTGGCCCCGCTGGCCCCTCGTGGTCCCATTAACGTGAGCTGGAAGTGTAAACGCAGGCAGCTCTGCCAGCATCCGCGTGCCGTCTCTGCGTTGCGACGTTGACGTGCAGACGTGCTGCATGTAGAATTTTAAATCTGGCTACGCAGTAGGCTAGCTACAAGTAGGCTAGGCTAACACCTTTTCAAAAATTGAAAAAATGTGAGTCTGTGGGGGAAAGAAGCCGTTATGTTGGGTCCTGTGTTTGGTGTTTTCCTGAAGCAGTAAATGCTTAGGCGTAGCTCTGATAGAGAAACATTTACATGAAGGATTTCTGTGAATGATTTATGAGAGCGCAAATTGTTTTAGCACTTGACAGAACATAATTTTACTGTAATGTGGCTAAATCTCTCTGCCCCAAAGCAGCTAAAGTCCTCGCTGCTGAAACTGCTTATTTGCTTTTAGCTGTGTATGCCTAAACATCTCCACAGGGGATTTGAGTTTGATTTATTTATTTCTTTATTCTCAGGTTCATGTTTTAGCCTCCAGGCTCACTACCTCCGTACCTCATCTTTGGCTGATCTTGGCAGTTTTTCTGTTTCCTAGTTTGATGTCTGACTCACGGAGCCCTGGCACATTTCAACCAACCGTCTATTTCCAGGAAAACACAGGCACACACACACACACGGACACACACGGACACACACGTACACATGCCAATGGGTTCATGCCTGGCGTTGTGGCCAATGTAGTATCTTGGCTTATTTCCATTCAGGCAACAGACACCAACTGATAGGTTGTTCACTTTATTATCTGCCTTATGCATAACAGGCGAGGCACACACAACATGGCTTGCTGGCAACCGGCTTCATTAGGGTGAGAGGGCAAGGGTGGACTGACCTAGTCTAGCGTCCCCCTATAGGTGAAGGCATGTAATTACACTCTATAACATCCCTCCCTTCTTAGCTTTTTTTTCTTCTACCTTTTAGTTCACCAGTCAACATCATAAACAAAAAGCATACCAGCATTTCCTTTCCCTTCTAGCCAGTAACATATAATTTATACATATTTTGTTTGCTTGCTTTACCCTGCTTCTTTCATGTAACTTTATGTAACCACAACAATACCCGAACACATTTCAATAACATTCTTTTTTTCAGAACCTTTCTTTTATATATACTTTTTTTTTTTTTTTTAAACACTCATCTCCCCCCGAATTCTGTGTGTTCACATGTATACGGTTAGTGTGGGTGGACTACCACACTACCTAAGGAGACAGGGGCACATTCTTGCCCCTGAAGGCATTTCCTTTATGTCGAGTAGTCCTTCAAATGGCGTGGAGGACGTTTGTCCCTCTTTGATCTGCGCAACTCGTCAGCTGGTGTACCCCCTGGTGCAGTCTCGTCCAGGGTCCCAACCGGCATTGTACTGTCCTCTGTTTGGTGAGAACCTGTGTCCTCCAGTGCTCCAGCAGCTGGTGGATTGGGTTCTGGAACATCCTCCTCCTCTGTAGTACTGGAAGCTGGTGCAGGAAGATCCTTTTCCTGCCTGCTGAACAGCTGATCGACATGTCGCCTGACCACTTTTCCATCCCCCAGCAACACAGTGTAGGAAACTGGTCCTGTTAACTCCTGCACTAGTCCAGGTATCCATTTAGGTCCATATCCAAAGTTCTTAGTGTAGACAGAGTCACCTTCAACAAAGTTTCGATGTTTGGCATGTCTGTCATGGTAGTTTTTCTGACTTGTTTGTCTTGACTCGACTTTTTGTTTTAAGTCTGGGTGAATCAGGTCAAGTGTACACCTCAGCTTCCTTCCCATCATCATCTCAGCTGGTGACAATCCAGTAGTCGACTGTGGAGTGATGCGATAGCTAAACAAAGCCCGATCCACCATTGTCTCTAGTGTACCACCTGTGCTTTTCTTCATCAGCTCTTTGAAAGTTTGCACCGCCCTCTCTGCTAGGCCGTTAGATGAGGGGTGGTATGGCGCTGATGTGACGTGTGTGATCCCGTTCCTAGACATAAAATCTTTCATGTGTTCGCTGACAAAACACTGAGCATTGTCTGACACTATCATTTCTGGAATACCATGTGTGCTGAAACTGTTCCTCAAACAATTTACAGTCACTGCAGAGGTGGATGAGTTTGCAGGGAAAACATCCAACCACTTTGAATGCGCATCCACAATTACTAGGAACATTTTACCCATGAAGGGACCTGCATAGTCGATGTGGAGTCTTCTCCATGGCTTTTCAGGCCACTCCCATGGATGAAGTGGCGCACTCGCAGGTGCCTTCCTGTGTTCCTGACAAGTGGCGCATGACTTTACCTTACTCTCTATATCAGCGTCCATGTGAGGCCACCACATGTAACCTCTTGCCAGACCCTTCATGCGGCTCATTCCTGGGTGCGACTGGTGTAATTCCTCCAGCATATGAGCTCGTCCTCTCTCGGGTATGACAACACGGGCTCCCCACAACACACAGCCATCTTGCACACTCAGCTCACATTGTCTCTGTCGATAAGGATTAAAGTCTGTGTCATGGTTATCTGGCCAACCTCTCAGGATATACTCACGTACTCTGGAGAGTGTGGGATCCTTTGTTGTCCATTTTTGTAGCTTTGCTGATGTCATCGGCGGACCGTGGTCCTGGTCCATCATCAACACATGTTCCTCTGGCAACGACTCAGGACACTCTGGGAGCGGGAGGCGGCTAAGAGCATCAGCGTTGCTATTGTCTTTACCTGCTCTGTAAGTGATGACATACTCATACGCTCTCAGCAGCACCGCCCATCTCATGATTCTCTGTGACGCCATCTGTGGCACTGCTTTCATCTCATGTAGTAAACCTATCAAGGGCTTGTGATCAGTGCAAATCACAAACTTCCTCCCATAAAGATACTTATGAAAACGCTTTACCCCAAACACAATGGCTAAACCCTCTTTATCTAACTGGGAATAGTTCTTTTCTGCAGCATTAAGCGTTCTTGACATAAACCCGATGGGTTTCTCCTCTCCGCCTGGCATGCGGTGGGCTAAGACAGCTCCAACTCCGTATGGTGAAGCGTCGCACGCCAGTATTATACACTTTGTTTTC
>OMNO01066500.1:0-11412 GCA_900303215.1 Trachyrincus scabrus | reverse complement strand
ATCTGGTAAAAAAAAAGATAGGTTTACATACCGTACATGTGCCGGGGTAATCTTTCTCCCAACAGAAGGGAATGTCATTGCTTCAAGGGTGGTATTCAACTTGTTGTGTCATTTAGTCTATATTATGAATAGGTGTCTGTTTCTTATCTGTCTCTTCTTCTCTCTCTCTCTCTCTCTCTCTCGCTCTCTGTCTCCCTTTCACTCAATCTCTCTCTCTCTCTCTCTCTGCCTCTCTCTGCCTCCTCAGAACCCCCGGGGAGCACGGACGGCGGGTGTCTACTTGAGTGAATCTGGCACTGTAGGTGGCTCCATGTGTACTCCGGCGACGGTAGACGCGTGAATGAATTCCAGGTTCCCACGCAGCGGTTCTCTGCAGGATTAAAGCCACCGCATGAGGCCGTGGGGCGCCAGGCCCGGCCTGTGCCGCTCTGCTCTGCGTACCTAGCATCTTGGGGAGACACGCTACCTTTCCCTGCCTCTCTCGCTCTCGCTCTCTCTCTCTCTCTCTCTCTCTCTCTCTCTCTCTATCTCACTCTCTCAGTCTCTCACTCTCTCCAATTACTGGGAGCAGCAGACAGCGTCTCTCGTTGCACCTACCACACCACTCAAAAGGGATGACAGGCGATCATCTCGTTCAGGTACGCTATACACACCAATACACACACACACACACACAGTAGTGAATATAATGGGCTTGTTTTAATTTTTAATTTGCGGAGATTTCGGGTTGCCACGAGGTGGATAAAAAAAGAAAGATAAAGAAGGATAAAAAGGCCCAGATGATCCGGCCCCTGTTCTCGCTGTTCTGTCTCTCTGTAGGTTGCTGCATAAATTCCAGCCAATGAGAATGGGGGAACAAATGGAAGAATACATATGCATATGCATAGCAAGATCTATTTACACTTTTGGATACAACACAGGCATTAATACATTCAATCACACCGCGAGGTGTCAAATAAAACCATAGGGATAGCCAGTTAAATTGTGGGCTGTCGATGCTCTGAGAATGAGTTAATCGTATGGAAATCAAGTGAAGAGGGGTAGCGTCGGTGCTAAACCTGTCCAGAATACGATGCCTTTGTTTTTCTCTCCAGCTTGAACTGGCCTTGCCCCTCCTGTTTTTAAAGAGTGTAGATATCGTGGGGATTACACAGAGCTCTGGTGTGCAAAATCAGCTTTTTCGCCATTGGAGAAAAAAAAACATTCAAATCAAACATGAGTAATATGTGATGTAATGTGGTTGGCTGGCTGACAGTAGTGTAGCTGCTGTCCCTGTGCCTGCGAGTCCCAGGTATGTACTGGGGATATGGGGGAAGGTTCCATTCTGTCATATCGCACGGCGCTGTCTGAGAGAAGGAACATCGCCAGTTTGAGGCCCAGTGCAGTTTTCCAGCTCCCCAGGTTATCCAGGGTCCTGCAGGAGACGGCCATTATTCTCTTGACCCAAATAATCTTCAAAGAGCCGGTTTAGAATTCCAGACGTGAAATGTACTCTCGGTATATTGACAGGTCGCAGGGGAAGATGCCAATGCTGAAATGAGCATACGTCAGCGCTTTATGACTTTCAAACCGATAGGCCTCAGGAAGAATAGAGCCTTTTTTGAATAATATAGGTCTTCCCCTTTTCTCCGTTCTCGCATAGTCAGCAGCTCGTTGGTAGAGTGTGTCTCGCCTTAAGTCAACTAAACTGTGTATGTTCACAGTTAGAAAAAAAACAATGTCACACAACACACAGTAATGTCTGCGTTACGCTTGTTTTCTTAACGGTGCAATGTGTACGATTATTAGTTTAAGACATACAAAAATGAACTACAATTATCAACAGAACGTGAAGAAATAACAGTTTTAATGTTATGTCAAAGACATAACAAAGACCTATGTATTGCCGTCACTGCAGTGTCCAGTCTGCCCTCGGTCCAACGTGAGTGGATGTAGAAGTAGCGCTGTATTCTAACCGCTTGTCAATCATGTCAAAAGTACACTGAAAATGTAATGCTGGCTCTAATTACCGGATCACTCGAAGGAGAAACACTTGACGATGCCATAGCACAGATTCACTGTAAACAGTAAGCTTTACGCTATATTCAGTCGGGTGATGCGTTTTTGGACTGTGCCTTGTTTCTTACAATAGGGGTGGACACCACACCTTTCTGGTAATATGCTGCCCCCTATTTTGTGGAGGACAAATTAGAGAGTTGGCCAAATCTTACACATTGCATCTTTAAAGGAAAAACTAGCATTTAGCGTCGTCGTCAATCAGCCTTTGAAGAGCTGAATGCGTCCTATGAATAGTCAAATCAGACCAGATAGAGGTGGGAGCTCATTTGGGTGCAGCCAGGTATGGCCTCTAATGTGCGAGTGAGGGCTGAGTAGCTGGCTGGCAATCAGAAAGCAAACGTGTTCATTGGCAAATGGTTTCCTGCGCCAGGCCGCACTGCCCATCCAAGCGACAACAATGAATTCTCTCTCCCGTCAACACGCAAACAGGCTCTTCAAAGCTCCAAAGATAAATTGGCTCCAGCCTAGTTCTTTAAAGTGAAGGCAAAATAACTCTGACTTGAACGTGACGTAATTAACTCACATGTTGGTCTTTCATTCTAAACGTGTGATTACATTAGCATTTAGCACATTAGCACATTTGCACATTAGCACCGCTGGAACCACACAATAAAATGATTCACCATAGAAATCAACATGGATAAGCTGCCCCTGGATAAGCTGAATGTGGAAGCAGATCTGATTCCACATTCATTAATTCCTGCTGTTGATGCAGCACAATTACAGACCCTTCGCAAATCCGCGACTAATACCAAATGCTGCTAGGACATGAATCACAGTGATGGAAAATGGAATACTCCCACAAAGATGTTAATACCCCCTTATTATTCCTAGAGATCCTTCTCTTCCTCCTATATTTCATTACATGTTTCCCACTGGTACTGATCTTAACATGTCATAGCCACGTTCTCGGATTATCTTATGCTTATTGGTTGTGTGTGGGAAGAAAGCCAGACATGTAGTCACACACACATTGATTGTTGTTTGTGTAAATTTTTTAATGCGTGACGTCCTGTGCAAATCCTGTCTGCGTTTGCGTAGCGCGTTGCCACTTAAAACACAGCTGCAGGTTGCTGCCATGCGGTCTGACGCTACTCTAGCGGTGACATATAGATCTAATTCATTTGCTGTCTATTTGAATGGGATATATCAGCCACCCAGCTCTCTGGCTGAGCATCTGCCTTAATCTCCTTATATAGGAAGCGTAGGCTGTTTGGTTGTGCTTGCTTCTTTCACAGTGAGAGCTTGAGCAAACAAGGCTCATTACGTTACGTCACTTGTGCATGTACAGTATGTATAGATATAGGCAAATGTTTATGCAACGCCAACTGTTCCATAATGCTTTGGGTAGAAAAAGCTGTGGTTTCAGGTAGCTATTGTACATTTCACCACGGTTCTGCAGCAATCCAAACACATTGTGGCAAATTCCTCAGTCTCTAGCACTTCATGATGCTTTTGTGTGAAAAGAATGGTTGACAACACGCAGCTTGCAAGTGTGCCATTTACCATGATCCACCCAGACACCTAACCCTTAATTACAGTGCTGTGTGCGCACGCACACACACACACACACACACACACACACACACACACACACACCAGCCTATACTCTTATGTTATCTGATATGAGCTGGGCTAATTTAGCCTTTCCTCCACTGACAGGAGTAAGAGAGGAAGCAAAGTCAAAGGGCTGGACTATGGTTCTAAAAAATGACTTTGCGGCCACCGCCTGGACACAGAGAGCCCGGAGCCGCTGCCTGGCTCTCCTCCTGCTCCTGTCTCTACACGCCCCCCAGGTGGTCCAGTCCGACATCGAGTTCCCCCGGGACCGCCATTTCTCATGGCGAGCAGGTAGGAAGTATTGGACCATGTGTGCTCTCTTTATCTGTCCTCTTCTCGTCTGTCTGTCTGTCTGTCTATCCACTCACCTGTCTGTCTGTCCTCCCTCCTCTCATCTTGTCTGTTTCTGTCCGCCCCTCGTCTTCCTCTGTGTCTTTGTGTCTGTCGAGAAGGTGCCAGGTGCAGTGGAAAATATCCTACCGACAGACACCAATGGGTGTCACCTTTTGCCCGTGTTGGAGGTCATTTGGAAGCATGTGTGCAACACCTCTGTGTCGTCTCCTGTTATATTATCCATTACCACTCGCTCACCTCAGGAAAAAAAGAAAAAAACAATTCAGCTAGATCTGTAATCTTTGGCACCAATTTCCGTGGCATGCCAATTGTATAATTTATGCTGACGAAAACATGGTCTAGGTGTTTCTGGTGCGGTTAGCATAATAATACATGCTTCCCACACAACAATCAATCATCAGCCCTAAGTTGACAACCTCCACACTGTTATCTCTGTTATAATGATGTGTGTGCTGTGACATGACTATGTGATAGCTGTGAGCTGTGAGGTAAATAATGATTTCCAGGTGTACACACTGCTGTGGATTTTTTGGTCGTTGATTTTAAGATTCAGTTTAGTTTGGTATATTTTGTTTTGAGCCAATGCCTGAGCGCGTTCGAGTAAATGCGTGAACATGTGCATTGTGGGTAGGCTGCTATAAGAATAAGCCCATCCTCTCGCCATTTTGTGCAGCAGCCATTTAAACATCCGTTTCTTTTCACTTCTGTTGATTTTCTTCACAGGGCCGTGGTGCTAAATTCAAGCATCATTCAATGAGAGGGCAAGGTGAAAAAAATATGTAACCTACTGGCAATGTGTTCTCCTTTAGGCGTGTGCATGAGACAGGATGTAAACAAATACATTACTTTCTTCAGCTACCTGAAGGAAAAAGTAATCAATGAGATGTGAGCTACACAGTACACACACACAGTTGATTTGGACCAAAATATTGGTCCAATTGTAAACAAATCGTGATCTACCGCAGGAAATATGTGCAAATTAGTCAGTGTGCATCTTTAACTGCTTGCGCACTAGGGGCGTAACGATTCTCCAAATCCTCGATTCGATTTGACTTTCAAATTTGAGGTTTGAGGCTTTTTTCACAATGCTGATGGCTGGGCCGACACCACTGTAAGACTATCGGCCTTTGTTTTATAAAGAAAAAACACTTGTTTCTCATGAAATAACTTTTAACTATTTATAGTAACATTTATAAATAACAAAAATAGAGAATATTAAAACAAACAACCAAACTTTAAAGTCTCACAAATAGGACATAATAAAATACAACACTTTGGGAAGCATTCCAAGTTCTATTGGCCTTTGTGAACATGTCCTCCATGTTTGATATGTTGCTTGTGTTATAGTTCATCTAGAAACCCCAACGCAGAACACCAAGAGACGAGACGTCAGATATATATTTATAATGGATTTAATGTAGCGTAGATGAACAGACAAGGTAGATACAGGTTGGTAAACCGGGTGGGACCGGTAGACATGCAGGCGGGTAGACCAAGCAGGTTACCAGGTAGACAAGGCAGGTAGACCGGGCAGGACCGGTAGGTAGACAGGCAGGGGTTCGGCACCAGGCGTGGTAGTCGGACGAGCAGGGGTTCGGCAACAGGTGAGGTAGTCAGACAGGCAGGGGGTCGGCAACAGACAAGGTAGTCAGACAGGCCGGTCAGCTGCTACAGCTTGGGCTGTTACGCCGTCAACTTAAAAAATCTACGATATTGTTCTCATAACTCACAGGGGAAACTAAATGTTGCCATACCGCTAATTATAAAGAAGCAGTAGGGTTTTTGAGTCCAATTTGTCCACCTCCTGTTTAGCCCTTTAGCCGCTAACCAAATATATGTTGGAGGGGGCGTATATTTCCGGTTATATTGGACTATAGACCCGTTTAACAGGAAGTATCACAGTTGCGCATGCTGCATTGTTATTGTTGTCGTCATTGACGCTAGCATACTGGTGTTAGCCATGGTGTTAGCTGACGGCTGTGCATCCAAACGTACTCAAAATCATTCGTTTTTTATCCCATGTACTTCGGTGCAAATGCATTATTGAATGCCTGCGTTGGCGTGCAACGTATGCCTGCTCAGCTTTCGCATCGGGCTGGGAAACGCTGCCCTAATACTCCACGGAAGGTGCTTCAGTGTCCGTGTTGCGGTGCGTCCGATGGCTCCGTCCAAGCGTAAAAAAAATCGGCGTGCTTCAATGATTTTCGATTTTGATTCGAAGTTGTTACACCTCTATTGCGCACACACGTTTGTTATGTAGGTTTGTTTAGCTTCTTCTCAGTTAATATTAGGCATATTTTAAAAGGGCCAATGGCATCCATTTGATATCACAGTGTTTGAAGTTAATCTTACCATTCATTCTATTTCTCACTTCATAAACTCTGACACAAAAAAATTCATTTAGAAAATGGATTTGCCGCTCAAACAAAAGCCTCCACTAGCTGTGCAATTAGCACATTCATTTCTCTCTGTGGTTGAATAATGACACTGCCCAAGTGGTAAAAAAAAAGATTAATAATTTCACTTTTGAAAGAATATTTTGGAAAAAGGATGTATTGCATGCAGATAGTGGGAGGGAGGTTAAGGCGTCCTCTTCACAGCGCTGAGACGGTTTATAGGTTGTCACTTAACTGAAGAATCAGAAGGTTGTCACATCACAGTTCAAGACACCTCACTGCCTGAAAAATATCAATTTGATGTCAGTGGTGCCTGTTAGAAGAAAGGTGTCACAGCAAAGTTAAATCTTGCAACAAAAGTAAAAACTAGTTAACTTTTGTGGAAAAAAGATTGATATGCCACAGTATTATCAAGTTTGACAAAGTCTAACAAAGTGTCCAAATAGATAGGCATTATAGAGAATGTTGTCGGGCTCTGTAGTGCATGGATATCATATATTCAATAGTATGTTTTAATTAAAATAAAAAAATTAAATAAAAATAAGAATAATGCTGAAATGCTATAATTTCACAAAAGCAACAAGTAATCAAGGGGACAGTCAACGTTCCTTGAAATAATAAAATAATATGTTATTCCTGTCAATGAGGATTGTTTGTTTCATTCAGATAATTGATATTAAAACACATTTGGTTCATAAAAAGTGTAAAATTGAAGCTTTAAGGTCAAGTTAAACACTGCAGTGAATGCAATGATATAAAATGTGCCAGTTAAATGTATAATGTAATGTTATATTTTTATATTTTTCAATGATTCTTTACTAGGCGTCTTTATATCACCGAGGCTGTGAATTGTGAGCAAATTCAATTGTATAAATCTTATTACGTGAAATTATAAAATACCAAAATACCATCCGTTATAATTGTGCTCTCTGTTCAATTACATTTGAGATGGTTGTGACTGATCCACTCTTATCTGGTGAGTGTATGTTATTTGTGTGACTTGTTTTTCCTAGTGATTAACTTCGCACTCACATGCGACTCCATATCATAAAGGTGGCAAATTGCATGCAGCTGTGCAACTAGTTTAGCTACTGTTGGGCGTGTGTAGGGGCGGTGGGACCTGTCAGTGGCTGTCAGAAAATAAATAGACTTCTGAAAGTTGGCAGGTTCATTGGCCACTAAGTATGCACTCCAGCTTTCCTAGATGAGTTCAGGACAGCCATATTGCTATCTTGTATAAATTACGCTTCTTTGAATCTCAAAGGGAACATATGGAGTGGTGCTATAACAGGAAGGAGTGTAAACATCCACACCCCAGAACAGCTTTTCAATTAGATTTATTTGGACATCTGCGAGTGCCGGCGTTTTAATGTGACAGGAAAACACCACGTACATTCAATGTCAGCTTTGGTCTTTTCACATTAGGTTTTTGTCATCTTTAAAATCACTAATCTTTCTCTAGAATATCTTTTTGGCTGCAAAAGTAATTTTTATTTTAAGCTGTTAAGGAGCTGTTTTATTTTACAAGCTCATTCTGGATTGGTGTACAGAAGGCCCACCAAGGACCTCGCTCTCAACAAATAGTACAATAGTTTTATCAATGAACTTCCAACTGACAAGACAATCTAGTGCATCGATTGAGGTTGTGCTTTGTCACCACGACAGACGAAAACATTTTCCTTTGGGTTTATTTGTGACATGGGGTTGCTTGTGTTGTATTTGTACAGAAGCAAGAGTTAAACCTAAAATACATAATCTACAACTAATTAATTCCCCATCTTAACAAAGACACAGACAAACACTCACATACACACATTGCTTGACAGGATCATAATATAACTGTGCCTCTTGTTGTTGTAATATTCTGAACAAATTGATTGGTTAGCACAGATTGCAAGATTTTGCAAGCACTGGGCTTGATATTTATTGAGTGCCTATGTATTTCCTTCAGTGATTGTTTGTTTTTACTTGTATATTTGATTTGTCTTAGAACAACATATCAAGCTGTTACATCAGTTGTGAATCTAAATTAATTTAACGCAAGCTGTTTAAGTACTTTGACTCCGGGCCCCAGGGACCAAACCAATCAACTAACTGACCAGTCAAAACAAGCAATTCACAGCACCCATGCCAAAATCTACATTTAATTTCAGGTTTATACCCAATTGCACTGCAGTACTATTGCATAAATTAAACAATGTTTTGGTTTTGTCATTGCTCTCATATTGAGAAACTATGGGAAAATTATGTTTAAGTGTTGCTGTCCTGACCACTTGTTAACAATGCTTTTAACAACAGTAAAAAGGGACTTGCAAAGTTGTTGTATTTATGTAGTGTTTTTATATTATTCATGTAAAAATAGGAGGATTTTTCTGCTTTGGTTGCAGATTTTTGTAACACCTTTGTAGTGCTAGTAAAAGCAGGATTTCACACTATTTAGTGTTGTAAGGACCTAATTGTACTACTAACTTTTAGTCTCATTCAACCAGAAAATACTCCAATCACATAACGGTTATAAAAACCTTTTAGACGGTTTGTTTCTGGTATAAAGTTTCTTAAGTTTCTGTACCTGGCCAGTTGATCAAACACTCTCACTCTTATTATTGGCATACTCATTTTCCAGAGGCTTCTGTGAAACGGTTAACAGTGTACTTTGTAAGATGGGTACACATTATCACACAGGGATCAGTTTCACTCCCTCCCTTAACTTAGAATGGGCCTTTTCCTAGAAAAACTACTGTGCTGTATTAAAATAGTGAAATTAATAATAGCCCATAATGAGCCCCAATAGCAAAGTGGAATTGTACAACAAAGGCCATTTTCAAAAGCCAGTCAAATCTAATATTGATTGAACAAAAAATCAGATTACAAAATTTATTTATTTACGTTAATTCAAAATCCATCCAAGTCATTTTTTTGGCACATTTTGGGAATCATGTTGTGATGTTATTTAATGCTAAACAGCTAGCTAAAGCAACACTGGCACTATAGCTTTTTTTCTACCTTTTGTTATTGTAAAGCTTTTTGAGTTTATGACTCATAATATAATACTCTTGCACACTACCATGCCCATAATTGAATAAGTAAAAAGTTACTACCCAATGCTACCCACACCTAAATGTATTAATGTGTGAATCAGCATGTTCTGTAATTTTCGGGAGGGTAGGCCTAATCATTTTTCCCAAGGAACTCATTCATTTTTCGACTCATATTTCATTACATTTACTCTAGAGGGCTTTGGGGATGCGGTGGTGTAATAGTGTTTTTAAATTACACCCATTAGCAGATGAAAAAGCATCAGGAGAATGTTAGAGGATTATGCCTATGAGATGGGTAATGTGCGAGCACCCGTTAGACACATCGATCAGTCTCTAAACGGCTTTCGATGTGACCAGTGCAAACTCAGCACTTTTCTACAGCAGAACACATAAAACCATGTAAAGGGTGGCCTCCTCAGTTAGACACATGATGAAATGAAATGTTGCCTCGCCATCACAGATCTGTCATCACAATTGAATTTTGTTTTGCATTTTCACAATGTTTTGGGTGTACATTTGTATCGTTTTGATAGCAAAGTAAATGTCGTCCAACATGGTTTCTTTGTTATGAGCAGTGTTTATTTCATTATTTTCAGAGCTATATTTTCAGAGCTATATTGCTTAGCACAGTGCGTTGGCAGCCTCTAATTCCAATCCTCTAATTAATTTACTTTACGACAAAAATATGCTATTAAATCTTTGACATATGGACTACTGAAGAATATAAATGTGTCTTTTAAAATAGGATTCATTTCTTTTGGGACAACAGTGTTGTGTTTTCTAACCTTGTGACTGCCGTGTATATCCTCTATTTTTATCAGACATCATGTTCAAAACAAGTACAGATAAAGTAGGAGCAAAGCATTTAAAATAATAGCTTTCACGCTTGGACCCTATAAACTCACACACACACACACACACACACACACACACACACACACACACACACACACACTTGGCCAAGCAGATGGCAATACAGTGTAGTAGTTCAGAGCTCAGCCCTCAGTCAGATTCAAGACACATTAGTCTATATATAGTATATGCCTATATGGTTCTATAGAATGAGCTTTGAAATCAATCTGTCCTCAACAATGGCAGTTCCAGTGCTATGACACTGTATTGGATTTTATTTCCATGGATATAATGTTGAGCTTCAGATCTATAGACAGCATAGACCTTAAAAACGTATAAGCATCCATAATAAAACTAGTCTGTGTTCCAAAAACCATTTCTTGAATCACATTAGCGCCAGAGTTTTAGGGGCACAGCACCAACACCATTTCATATTCCCATTTGCATTTATCCGTCTTTACATGCAGTCTATTGTAATATTTTATGTAAAGCTTTCAAGGTGTCCTCTGCTCCATTCACGCCGTATCAATTATGCAGCATGGCATTACAAATTCAGCAAATCGTCCTCAAATGTGCACAAATGCCCATAAAGAAATACCGTTTTTATCTCCCCTCCTCGTCTGCCTCCCATGGGTAGCCTGGATCTAGTCCACCAAGTCTGCCTGATTAGGAACAAGGTCAGAGAGAAAAACATTTCAAAGTTCGCTATTGATCTGCGGCTAAAAGATACAGCTCCAATTAGCGCTTCTATTTTTCAACCCACTGTAAAAACCAAACGCATTTCTTTTCCCAAATAATGTGCTGCGTATACCACTGAGGAAAAGTGGTAACAGAAAGTGAATACCTGCAGAAACCAATACCTGCTCTAAATTTAGAGCCCCGCATCTGTCTGGTCGCCATTGAATACACTATGTTTGTTTCATGGTGGTGATAGAGAGTGCACGCCAGCTATCAAAGCAAGCCAAAGAGAACTTTGAAGGAGCATGTTCAAGGTGCCCTCACCATTGACCGGCACATCTCTTTCTGAACCCGCTGCAGCTGAACCCTGCGCATCCCTTCCTGGCAGAGGGGGAACTTGATTGAGGTTGTCATGAAAAAAGTCAGTCTCACGAGGGCCACAAGGCAAAGAAATTCCAAGCAAGGCAGATCAGACA
>OMNO01066495.1:0-10496 GCA_900303215.1 Trachyrincus scabrus | reverse complement strand
CCCAGCCTCCACCCCAGCCTCCACCCCAGCCTCCACCCCAGCCTCCACCTGCTTTGGTTCTGCTCTGTATTGTATGTAACCTACACAATGGGTTGATATATCTTATGTACCCCATGGGGGGATTGTATAGTGCTTCCTGTTGTCACATGTTGCTATGCTGTATCTGACATCTGTATGTCATGCTTTAAATCCTACAGCAGGGAGCACCCTAAAAGAGTGGAACCATACCACCAAACTAAAGTGTATTACCATTTCATGCAATAAATGGTTAAATCTATGACATGAGTGATTTCTGACAGAACACTGCAAATGTCAGCAGAGAAATGTCTTCAGAGTAAACTCACACACTCCACAATTTCTTCAAGAAAATAAATGAAATAGAAACGGGAAATTAACAAAAACAGCATTCAGTGTCTCCTTTCTTTGTTCAAATGAATCACATCAAGTGAACCTGTCTGAATGTGGCGATGCCATTGTATTTTAACTTCTCAGGAAATGTATAGAGCATTAAATATTTACAACCGTGTCAAATGTCATAAACAATAGGAAGCACACAGCAGTAGGCAGGTTCTTAGAGAATAATAATATCAAGCTATGACCTATAGGCCTTTAACAATATGAAATCTCTAAATATGTATGGGAATATAGAAAAATGGTGGTGTTATCATTTCAAAGAGAATGGTTTCTTTATGAAAACCCAAAAAAAAAACATCTATGTGACATTTTTCTTCTTACTAACCACCTTGGATTTAAAGGTGCTGTATTTTCGAGTTGGAAAGAGAGAGAGCGGAAAAGAGCAAGATTTTGAAACTAAACGGCCAAAAAAACATACCCTCCCTCTCTGCTCTTCCTCCCTATGGTTCCCCGCCATTGAGAAGTGTTGCATTATACGCACCTGGATTGACAGGCAAGATGGATTCCCTGAACCAATCAGGAAAGAGATGCCCTAGTCAGAAATGAGCCGGGAGCGATGCTAAAATCTAAATTGGCTCATACGGAGACGCAGTCAATATTCAGAATATTCTCACACCGTATTTCACTCACTAATAGCTGACGGATGGCTATGCCATTTCTAACAAATTGCACTCAAATGCAATTTGAAAATGTAAATCTTGCTACAGCACCTTTACAATGTTTTTTATTTCATTACTGGGGAAAAAAACTGGTGTGCGTGCACAGTCTCTACAGAAACAAGCATAACGTATCCTTCAACTACAGAACACTATATTAAACCCTTTAAATTCAAAACGAATCACCCGCAACAAGTCCTACACCACTGCTTGACGAAGACCAAAGTTCTGCCCACTAACACCACCCTTAAAAGCTCTGCCCTTAAAAGCAGTTTCAAACACCAAAAAGGCACTTTTTCAACTTCGGTTGTGCCCCCACTGACGAACATAGGTCTACGGGCTTTAGGCTATTTCATTATTTAAGGTTTTATTTATGTGGTTTTTTTTTGTAAACCATCAAGACCTATTATGGAAGGTTCTGGAAGTTTCTGTGCCATTAGTCACGCAAACTCCAACACGTTTGTCTGTCTCAAGTAGGCCTAGTTCTGATAAGGCTTGTGTCTTCTTTGTTCATTAACATCATCATCGATGTGGTATTTATTTCTCTTGTAACAGGAAAGAGCAGACCTTTAGTTAATAATAGCCTTTATAGTGAATCCTCTTAAGTGCTGTGCTCCACTTAATTACATAGGACATAGCCACTTTAATCCTCCTTTAATGAATGAGGGGAGTGAAATCTGTAGGAGTAAAACATCTTCATTAGTTCACATGGCCAGCAGAACGGGGTCCTCCCTATGTTCCCACAGCCCTATGTTCCCACATTTCTAAGAAATGTTTTCCCCATCAAAATTAGGCCCTATGTTCCCACAGCCCTATGTTCCCACAGCCCTATGTTCCCACCTTTCTAAGAATTTCATCAAAATTAGGCCCTATGTTCACAGCCCTATGTTCCCACCTTTCTAAGAATTTCATCAAAATTAGGCCCTATGTTCACAGCCCTATGTTCACAGCCCTATGTTCCCACCTTTCTAAGTAATCATACTGTAATGGCAGGAATCTCTGTAGGCCTACTGTATGTCTGTGTGTCCTCATATCCTGGGGACAGTTTGGTCAGTTGACTTCACACTTGGCGGGCTGTTTGCATGGGACCCGAAGAAGTCCAGTGTACGAGTTTGTGCAATTTAGACACAGTACACATTCAATAATAAACTTTTAATAAACAAGCGAAAAAGTGTGGAAATTGTACCTTCACTCTGTCCTTCTACCTGGGTGTGTGTGTGTGCATAGAGCTGTGGGAACATAGGGCTGTGGGAACATAGGGCTGTGGGAACATAGGGCTGTGGGAACAAAGGGCTGTGGGAACATAGGGCTGTGGGAACATAGGGCTGTGGGAACATAGACACGCTCCCAGCAGAACAATAGTCCACCGAAGAGTTGACGTGAACACGGTACACTGTCATTAACACAGTAATGTACACTGTAATTTACATAGTAATGTACAATGATTCACACGGTCAAGGGGCGAGGAAGGCTGCTATTGTACAAACCCGTTGCCAAGACAACAAATCACAATCCTCGCCAAGATCCAGGTTGTGCGTCTACACTATAATCCGCCAGACTCGATTCAACAGCGGACAAACACGACAATAAGGCAAACATTTCAACACGCTTACGTAAAGTTCGGTAACTTACTGTTAGAAGAAGCTGATTGAGCGTCGTGTAAACGATATTTAATGTCGGGTGGGATCTTAGTGTGATGGACGAGCTTGTGTTCAAGTTCACTCGGAACTAATTCCGTTAATGTTTTTTCTTCAAAATAAGGCTTCGATGCACAAATTAAAGAAGAGAGAAAAAACAACCGTTTCTGCGTTTGGCGTTCTGACGCAATCTCAACGCACCTGTTTTCAAATGAGATCAGATAGGCCACTCATCTATAGGCAGATGAGTCGATGAGTCGACTCGAAGGGGGCCATAAACATATAGTTAATATTTCACATTAGGTACATTAGATAATGACGTCAGCGGTTCTAGCTAGTTAGTAGGCCTATGAAGTGGCAATAGAACAGATCATCAATGTTCTTTTATGAGCAATCTATCTCTGACCGTCATTTTTTTAATGCATTTCCAGTTACATTTTATTGTAATGCATTTAAATGTAACCTATTTACCCATAGTCACAAATGGTCAAATGTAAAAAACAACAACACACAAACTAATTAAGAAAGAATCCATAAGAAGCCAACATGTTGACATCTTTATTTTTGATCAGTTGATCAGTGTATCAAAGTTTTACAAAGTTTGCAACTGTTGGACATACTACATACAGTTGAACATATAATAATAACAGATGAGCAGCGTGACGGGCCTCTCCTCGGAGTGCTACAGCGTCTCCTTTAGCCTGATTAAACAAACTGATTAAAATCAAGGGAATCCATTATAATACTACACTACTGAGAACTTATTAGCATCAATCTACACCTCTAAACAAAGTTAATTATCTAACGTTTGCAATTTAATTGTTTTAAATTGTTCAGGATTATTCAGTTTCAGATAAAGGGCATTCATGTTTGGCCATAGATCATAAATACTTTTATCAATTATCGCTATAAAATCGCTATAAAATCCCTTTCATTGGGTATTACGGTACATTTTCTGTACAAATAATCACATGGTTATCTTTGGGTGGAGATCAAAGTAATACTGATGAACAGGCAAGAGAAACAGCGTTTCCACTGAAGAAAGTAGTCAATTGTATAATCTTTACAGATATAAATTGTCTTACACCCACGTTACACCCATACAGAACCTATAGCACCACACAGAGTAGAACAACATGTAGCCATTTAGCTTGAGACCTCAAACTCTTCCCTTGGCTTTAGCTTGTTAACATGAATACATTTTAATGACACGTTTCAGCTTAAGATTGACCGTAGAAGGTTTCGTTGATTTTAGACAACACATGACCTACTGGGATGACAAAATAAAACCTGGTGGAAGTGGGATTATCATTGCAGGTTTGATTAATTTGACATACATTTGTCTGTTGTCTGGTGAACGCGTTAGAACCATGGTTCTAGGGCGTTCTAGAAGGTTCCGTCGGCATCGTAGGCCAGCTAAATGTGACCGTCACTGTAGCTCAGGCATGGGTACCAAACGTTCTGGGTCAAACGTTCTGGGTTTAAACCAGTCTTTTGCATCCACAGTGTCTCTGTCCGTGTGTGGCGTTCTCACATGTTCCAGCCCAGTCCGATGTGCGTAGCGAGCAGGTAGCACATGCTGACCATACACGTCATGATCATCATGGGGAACCCCAACCTATAGATCAGAGAATACACTGTTATAATACATGTTATATATCACATAACATAACAAACATGTCATGATCAGACCTGTAGATCAGAAAATACACCGTTATAATACATGTTATAGCTCACATAACATAACAAACATGTCATGGGGAACCCCAACCTGTAGATCACATGACAACACGTGTTATATATCACATGTCATCATACACGTCATGATCATCATGTTGTATATCACATATCATATCATATACAAACACAAGACACAGCACACATGTACAGCATAATCCTACAGCATGCAGGGCTGTTCTTAAGGAGCAAGTCCAGTCCTGACACAGCCTAATAATTCCTGCCTATTGTCACCGTATTAGCAGCAAGTAGTGTTGGCAGACTTCCTGGCCGCTCCTCTGTGTGTGTGTGTGTGTGTGTGTGTGTGTGTGTGTGTGTCAAATGACGGAGTTGGATTTTGCATCTGCGCTGAGCTGTGCCCCAAAGGCACAGAGAACATTGGCAACAACTGCAGGCGTTTTCCACACTATATCCCTAATGTGGATAGATAGAGATGAGGTTAAAAAGCAGCCAAGTTGTCCTTTAAATCACCATTTGATGCTCGGTAGTCTACCCTGGCTAACTAAATCGCAATACATTTTTTAAATCAAATAGTTGGCGAACACTAATAATTCTAACTCTACTTCATTTTAAAGACCAGTGAGTGGAAATGTAAATAAAAGGTGATTTTGTAGTACAATCTGTAATGACCAAATCATTCTATGGCCGAACATTCACTAGGATCCTAACCGTGACACTAGTGAATGGAATGACAAGTGACAAGTTCTGAGCAAGACTGGGAGCACGGAGAGACAGAGCATCCGTCTGCAGATCAGTGTCATGAGTTTAGGATCTGACATCAGAGGAGTCCAGATGGTGGGTGGGTTTGGACGAGGACCATGTCCTATATGACCACATGGCTCTTGTTCGAGCCATGGATCTGTTGGGTGCTCGTCGCTGGCCCACATAAGGCAGGCTTTTGGGGGTTTGTGTTAGAAAGAGAGAGAAGAAATGGGGAAAGAAGAAGAAGATGGAGTGGTGAAGTGAAAGTCCCTTTTTGTCGAAGCGCCGAACATCGCCAGTATAAAACTCTGTGGCTGTGAAAGGTGTGTGTGAGTGGTTTTGTGTATCTTCTGAAGTTGTCGGTTGTCCAACACAATGGGAGCGTGGCAGACTTCATGAGTCGTGAGTTGTCGGGGGTGCGTTCATTCCCATTGATATCGGTGACCCAATGGCACTCACTCGCATGAAGCACGAAGCATAGAACAAATAAGGAGGCGGTTATGCTTTTTGTGATGTTCAAAGTCATGTGCTCTCCGGACATTTCAGCGTTTACAACCTGCTGCAAAATTAACTGGTTTCTACATAACATCTACCTGTGCCCTGGTCGTTGAAGGAGCCCAGCAAAGCCACTTTGCTGTTTATTGTAGAGTTGGCAAAGTTTTGCAGGCAGAGCAGGTGGCAAATGCTGAAGTGTGTGTGGTTGATAGCTGGTTTATCATGTGCGCCTTGATTCCCCAAATGCACCACAGGTGTGCAGCCTCATCCAGCCCCAGAGTCTAATCAGTCTGACTTGGGCCAGGTGAGGCTGCTTAAACCAGCCACCAACAACACACACTCCACAGTTGCTTTGGATAAAACCATCTGCAAAATGACTATAACAATAGTATATAAAGAATATAATAATATAACCAATAGTAGTTTGACTGTTGTCAAATTTCTTTTAGCTTTGACCTCCCTTTTCTTCCTGAAGTGAAGTCCTGTGAATCTCAGCCCGTTCAAAAGTCACCTTAAAGAGGAACTTTTGACGAAGCGTCTATGTCTACTGGAGCTTGCGTCACATTTATTCTGGATGTTAACAGTATTAGTCTGCTCCGTCTGCTCCCATATTCTGCCAATAAAAGCATCTCCTGGCTCTGTGTAGCAAACACAGCCACAAGCCTCTTGCTTTGTGACTGCATGTGGAAATGTCACATTAGGCAATGTGAGTACTTAGGGTAAACGAATAAATACTAATTGCGATAGTTGGGCAACAAAGCATTTTAGGGGTAATAAAGTAAAATCTCTTTAGTTACCCATTGGCCCTCTCACACAAAAGGTCAACGCGATTAGGGCACAGCAGAAAGCACAACATAATTAGCCGCTAAGCAGATGTTTCCTCAGCCCTCAGATGAAGGACGGCGAGGTGTGCCCTTTCGTAACACGTCCGTTTCCTTGGAGCAGAACAAGGCACTGACCTTTCCCTGTCCTCCCTGCTCCCCGTTTTCACCATCTGACGGCTTCATCCATCCACAGTTCAAGATGTGATGAATTAGAAACCATTTCCTAAGAAGCACGCATGTCTGTTTGCATTTTAGCTCCTCCGATACAAAACCACTGTTCTAAAATCTACGACGAGTTGGTAAAAAGTTCCTAAACCAGTTTGTAAATAGTCTCGTAAATAATAAATCGTATAATACCACGGAAAATAAGAAAAGAGTGCTGTTGCTTTTTTCCCCCTAGAAAAACATAAGTTAACTTTTTTAATTTCCTCCAGAGGAGGTCATTTGATTCTTTGACAAAATCCCAAACTTTCCGAATATGATCCTATTATCAGTGTTCATGCGTTGCGTTCTAAATCTTGCATGGCGTGGAAATCTCTCCATCTGCTCTACTGTAGCCGTGGCTTCTGGGGATATCTTTAAAAGTCTTCGGGGTGGCTAGCATACTGTGAAAGAGAGATTTAATTAGCTTCCAAAGCCTATTAAACCCAATTATCAGCAGGGAGATGACTCCGGATCACCACCAACCCGCTCATTAACAGCGTTTGATGAGCGAAACAATGGCTTATTTTTCCTTGTGTGCCGACAATAGCCCCCGACCAGCTGATTTTACCCACAGATCCTAATGACAGAGTGCAAGTCATGACAACATCTGCTACAGCGGAGGCCCATGTGATCCTATACTGTTATCAGCTGTTGGCGCCCACAATCAATGGTTAACATGCAGCGTGTGTAGTACATCAGGCTGTTACACTTGCCGAATATCTATTGATGTAGTCTTCCAACTGACGAACGCACCAAACTACTCCAAGCTGTGCCGCTCATGGTACACTGCTTGTAATGATACTGTTGGTTTTATGTCGAGATATAAGGACCTCGCACCGTGTTACGAGGACTTATTAAGGTCTACACTGCAACATGTTAACATGAACCTGCTAATAAAACAGGTAGACCCGGGAATACATAGATTGTGTGGCTAGGGTGTTCGACTCCCAGACCAAAGGGTCCAGGATCGATCCCCAATATCTGCAGCATACCTGTAGGTGTCCTTGAGCAAGATGCCCCCTAACCCCCACCTGCTCCTTAATGACCTGTCTCTGTATTCACTGTCTAACCCCCACCTGCTCCTTAATGACCTGTCTCTGTATTCACTGTAAGTCACTTTGGATAAAACCATCTGCTAAATGACTACATGGTCAGTGGATACGTTCTTTCAGACATTAATCTCTACATCTTTATCAATTGAAGATATATATATATATATATATATATATATAGAGAGAGAGAGAGAGAGAGAAAGACACACACACACACACACACACACACACACACACAGACAGACAGACAAACAGAGAGAGAGAAAGAGACAGACAGAGAGAGAGAGAGAATGGATGGAGAGAGAGACAGAGAAAAGGGACAGAGAGAGAGAGAATGGATAGAGAGAGAATGGATGGAGAGAGAGAGAGACAGAGTGAGAGAGAGAGCGAGAGAGAGAATGGATGGAGAGAGACAAAGAGAATGGATGGAGAGAGACAGAGAGAGAGAAAAGGGATGAGAGAGAGTGAGAGAGAAAGAGACAGAGACAGACAGAGAGAGAGACAGACAGAAGGTGCGTTTCCATCCAAATGTATCGCAAATCTTAACAGAATTTTCAGAAATTCTGCAAAAGAAAATGCTAATTTATGCGCATTTCCATTCACTACTGTTATCCGAATATTAGGAGTTGGTTCATCTAGATAAGCAGTAGGTGGCGCTAATTCTCCAGTGAGGTGCCATTATACCACTGCAGAAGAAGAGGGCGTTTTGGCCCATAGTACGGTTCGTTTGGGGTGGTGTGAGCACTCATTCGAACTCTGGTCTGATTGAAAAGAGTGGTCTCGGCCCGCTTCCTAGTGAACTCTGGTTCCAAAAAATTGTGGGTTGAATGCACACTTTTGCCGCAAACTGGAAATAATAAACATATTCAGCCAGGTATACGTCAACTTTTCCTAGATCGTAAGGCATACAGTTTGAGCTGTTAAGAGTTCTGGTAACAGCCCTGTGTGCATACAAGTGGAAGCTTGAGTGACATTTAAGTCACGTGATTTCTGTACGTCATCATTTATTCGCATTTATTTGCCAAATTCGTTTCCATTGCACTTTGTCGCATTTACCTTTGCTCAATACACAAACCTTTCCACCTCCCTCAAGCGTAAAAACGTTTTTGCGATATTTCGTTTTTTCTTTTTTCTTATGCGCAAATTGAAAATGCGCATTTAAACAGGTGGATGCACCTAGAGACAGAGAGAGATAGAGAGACAGACAGACAGACATGAAAGCAGCAGTGCACTGCAGCATACAGAATCCTGGGGGAGGTGGTTCACCTTGGCATTAAAAACACAACCACCACTCAACGCGGCGCGTGACGACATGAAGGGGCTTTAATTAGCCACAAAGTTAGTCCTGATGTGCTGTTAGACAGCTCTCCTGACATCACCCCTCAGAGTCCTGCCTCAGACTCAACAGGTTTCACACTGGGGGGAATCAGGACATCGTAGAAGAAGATTTACAGGCACATCCAATTGTTGTTGTGCAGGTGCTGAACAAGTGAAGTAATAATGCACATAAAATAGTAGAGTCTGCACACTGTGTATACTGCCGTGGAGAGAGAGAGAGAGACAGAGAGAGACAGAGAGAGAGACATACTGCTGTATACTGCTCCCAAGGTGTTTATTTCACCAATTAAAAACTAAACCAAGAACAAGATGGTCCTCCTGACGAAGATCCAATGTGATCGAAACCTTGAACTTGCTTCTGTATATTTTTGGAGTTGTATTCTTATTTTGTTTTTATTACACTACTGCCCTGTACTTTCTCTTCTGTGCCCCCTGAATTTCCCCATCTGGGATTAATAACTGCTACTGAAGGTTTGACTACAAGCACTGCCATCGGCCCTTTTGGCAAGGCTTCGGGCGTGTCCGGGACTGTGTGTCTCAGCCGGGTGATACGACACCTCAGGAAGTACATTGCCAGCTGCCCAGAGCGGTTTCCCTGTGCCCGAGTGTAAAAGGGGATCCCCCAGTATCTCTACAGCCATCACATAATAACATGATATTACAGTCCCATGTGGTTCCTTCCCTGCTGTATGCAGCGGTAATCCTGGGCCCGTCTCCCTGTGCCTCAGCTGGAGCGGGGGAGAGGAGTGTGTTTTATAAATGACACCCTGAATGTAATCTCACAGTGCATTAACCACAATACGCCAATATAACTCTAATGGGCTTTTATACCAAATGGATGTAATTGCTACAATTTTACAGTCTGTAAAATTGCGGTGTATTATGATGTACAATGGGAAGTATGGAAAAGCTAATTGCAAATGATCTACCCTCCGTGCAAGGCATCTACCACACGCGATGCCTTAGGAAAGCACGGAAAATCACAAAAGACTTCAGCCACCCAGGCTTTGGACTATTCACACTGCTGCCGTCTGGTAGACGTTTCCGGAGCATTCGGGCACGGACTACCAGACTCACAAACTGTTTTTTCCCACAGGCTTCTCAACCAGTAACACTAACCTATTGATCATATTGATCACTGGTAAATTATGCCCTGGTCACTTTACCTAATTTAATGTACATATCTATCCGCACTCCTCCACTTTATACTTTACACTTTTATACTTTTAAATGCTAGTGTTTATTTATCTTATTATGTATATTTTTTATTATGTACATTTTTCTGAACTTTTTAAAACTTTTTTTATACTTTTCTTTTTTTGCCCTTATTCTGTAATGTTCTACGTATTGCGGTCTTGCCATGTCATAAGAATTTCACTGCCTAGAAATGACCCTGTGTTGTACTGTGCAAGTGATCAATAAAACACTTTGACTTTG
>OMNO01066487.1:0-18830 GCA_900303215.1 Trachyrincus scabrus | reverse complement strand
GTCCCGCTGCCTGAATCAACACAACGTCACCGCACAAACTGTTGATGGACTCGTAGGGACCGTAGGGTCGGGGACCCGGGAGGAAGAGGGACTACAGGGACCCGGGAGGAAGAGGGACTACAGGGACGCGTCGCACCTGGAAGTCAAAGACGCAGAGCGCCACGGCGTCGGAGGGCTGGCAGTTGGCCAGGAAGCTCTGGTGGTTGAAGACGCAGCCCAGCGTGCGATAGGGTGACGAGGGCTTGGGCTGGGGGGCCAGGGGCGGGGCGTCCGGGTCCAAAGCCCGGTGCAGGTATCTGCACAGAGGACACGTCTGTTCAGGCCCTCGTGGCACACACACACACACACACACACACACACACACACACACACAGACACACACAGACAGACACAGACAGACAGACAGACAGACTTCCTTCCTACTTCGTTTCCTTCCTCCCTCCCTCCCTGTTTCCTCCCTCCCCTCCTTCCTTCCTTCCTCCCTGGGTTCCTCCCTCCCTGTGTGTGTGTGTGTGTGTCTCACCTGTGTGCGGTGAGGCTCTCCCAGAAAGTGATGCTTCCGTCGGTCCCGCGGGTCAGAACCCAGGTGTGGGGGCCAGCCTTGGTCCTGGTGCCCACACACACGTAGGCGTCCAGACCGAAGCCCAGCAGCAGGCCGCAGAGCAGGGTGGCGTGGTCCTCACAGTCCCCCTGGAGAGAACACAGAGTCACCCAGGGGTGGTCCTCACAGTCCCCCTGGAGAGAACATGGAGTCACCCCTTCTGTAGGAGGAGACTACTCAGCTGTAAACATGGTGATGCTGCTCTACTGTTATAAACATGGTGATGCTGCTCTACTGTTATAAACATGGTGATGCTGCTCTACTCAGTTATAAACATGGTGATGCTGCTCTACTGTTATAACCATGGTGATGGCTGCAATGAAAAGGTTGCAGTTTTCAAACTTGGAAATGGAACATGATAAGATGAGATAATAATTTATTGAAACACGACAAAAATGGTAAAAATGGTAAAAATGGTAGCGCTCCTGGGAACTGAACAGAAAAGGTCTGGAGGTTACTATCTTGTTCATTCTGATATCACGGCAGAAAAGCTTGCCTTCAAAATGTTCCGCCATTGTTGTCGCTGCTGACGTGCCTACTGAATACTCTTCAGTAGGTCTCATATAATAATGAGTTATCATTGTACACACACACACACACACACACACACACACTGTCCTCCCTGTCCTGTCAGCCTTTATCACGTGCTGGGGACAGACATACTGATGAAGACACGTCTCATTTCAAGCAAGAAAATGTAAACAGGCCTGGCTTGAGCCGAGAGGAGGTGGTGGCGTGTGTGTGTGTGTGTGTGTGTGTGTGTGTGTGTGTGTGTGATGGACTACGCGGAAGAGGGAATGATGGATGCTTCCCAGAAAGGGCTAATATGGAGAGGGGGAGGGCTGGGGAGGGACTGACGTGGCTAAATGAATGATCTCATAGATCACAGCTGAGTGGGGCCTCTGGAGGAGGCGCTGCTCAGCACACTGGTCTGTGGTGGTCTAAGTATTCAATCATGAATGGGTTTCAAACTCCCCTGAGGTTGTCTCGAGGGCAGGGACAGCCACACGCATTCCAAATCAAAGATGTCCGATCACAAGAATAAAACAAGAATTCATTATTTGCTCACTTTGATTCAAACAACTGCAGGGCTCCGCGGTGGAGAACCCTCCCACACAAACAGCCAATCATATCCAGGTAAGACTCTGGTGAACATGACGTCACCAGGAAGGTCAGTATCTTAACGCCTTAAGTATCAAGCATAAAGAGCACATTCAAAAATAGTGCAATGATAATCCTGAATAAATCTAATATATCTTAGAACTTAAACGTGAGTATTTGTGTGCATTTTTACACTTCATTCATCTGTGATTAAATTTAACTCGGCTTTACCCACAAGTCCCCATAAACGGCCGCGACACGAGGAGCCGTTTGCAGACCAAAGCGGCCGGAGAGATAAACGTTCATCTCAGTGTGTCGGCCTCTCCTACCTTGCCTCGACACACGAAGGCCAGCAGAGAGCACCACTGCTCCTGCTTGGCCCCCCCGCCCACCAGGGGGGCTTTCTCGTCCTGCAGCAGGCTGACGAAGCGCGCCGCTTGGCGGGGGGTCTCCAGCAGCCGGCCCGCTCGAAGCACGCGCACGTAGGAGCACACCGGCCGGTTGACGCCGTTCTCATCCTACAGAGCATGCACATGCGCACACGCACGCGCTCACACACGCACACACACACACACACACACACACACACACACACACACACACACACACAATCAGATATGGGTGTGATGACAGGTGAGTTTAAGGCTAGTGAAAACTTGCACTGCAGCTTTAGTTTGAAATCACGTCAACGTGATTGTGTGAAATGAGTAACTGAAGTTTCATATCTGGCTGTAGATCATTCCAGAGAGAAGGTGCATCAGACCTTGTTATTACAGTACAGTAACTGGGGCTCAACTTGAGAGGGTTTGAACAAAAAAAGACGTAAATGCCAGAAGCTTCACCCTAAAACAAACAGACCAGCACAAGCCTCAGAGGGAAGTGATTTCACACGTGCACGCACCTGTGCAAAGATCTTGACCAGTTTGGACTGGTGTGAAGGGCGGATCTCTAGAAATTCCCTCCACCACTGCTTGGCATAAACCAGGAACAGCCGCTCCTTCTCTGCTGTACTCTGGCGCTCCAGTGATTGCTGGACAAGAGAGGTTTGAATTGCTTGCATGTTGGTTACCAACACAGTGACAGTGACAATATATACTATTTCTACAATATGTCCCAAGAAAAATAGTGATTAGACTCTGGGGGGGTGAGGCTGCACACCTGTGGGGCGTTAAACCAGCCACCACACACACTCAGGAGGAGCGCTAGCATGTCAGCACGTAGCGCCTGCTCTGCCTGCTTAAACCATTCTCAACCTCTACAACAAACCGGTTTAACCAACATCTGCCTGGGTCCTGATGTTGGAGGAGCCCAGAACATGTAGCAGGGTCGACTCCTACAAACATGTACCAATTACAACTCACAAATATACACACCAGGTTTTAGGTAGGTCAATAGCCCAGCTGAAACCTACCAGTGATACATTAGAAATGTGAGACATTTCATAGTATGTACGAGAATGGAGAAAATGGTGAAAGGTAATCACCCAACTCAGACAGACGAGGGAGCCCCTGCTGACCTGTGTGGTGATGATGTCAGCGTTGAGAGTCTCGGTCAGCGGAGGGTAGAGCTCAAGACTGACGGTCAGAACACCAGCTGGTACTTTACACTCACTTCCTGCACATATACAACAAGACACAACAACAACATTACCATGGTTACACTTGTCTTCGCCTGTCTAGCTTGGACTCATTTTGTACTTGTAAGTAAAGTAAGTAACAAAGTAATCAGACTAACATGTGCACAATGTGTTATGAGTTGTTTTGCACCCACAGTAAACCTCTGCTTAGTTTAGTTTAACAATGTGTGGCTCAAAGACCATTCGAGTCCCAGCACGACTCATCCGCCTCTCACGCAGAGACGTCATTTGATCTTCACCGGGCAAGTGAGCCACATTTCCACTTTACACGTTGCATCTTTAGACCTTAGTCAGAGGACAGCCAGCGGCCCTGCTGCAGTGCTTTCATTGGAATAGATTTCCTTTACATGATCAATAAAAAACCACGGCACCATTCAGCTTATTAAAGGAACCCAAAATATATATATATATTTTTTAAACGTGATAATGTCTTGATCTTCAACATAGTAATCTATGCCATTTTGTCACTGTTACTAAAATAACACCGTCATTTAGAGAAAACAGGTGAAATGTTTTTGCCAGTCTCTACTCTGCTCCGAACTCAACTTGTGTTCTTTTCAATGAACTGCGTCCGAAAAGGCACTTGGACGTCACAACGAAGGGACACCGACGCCAACGCCAAGGTGGGTGGAGCTCCGTCTGGGCAGCGGTTGATGTTGATGGCCACGTCCGAGAGGGTTAAGCTTCTCGGACACTTATAGAATAACGCCACGGTGTGGCGCATTTCATGTACAACATCGCTCATTATAACGACGGTACTAGCTCTAAAAAAAGTATCACAAAGTTGTCGTGGGTCGTAACCATGGGGATAGCATGTCCCCCCCCCTCCTTCCTAGAACTCTCAGCCCAAAACCTCCTAAATCTCAGTGTTGAAACAGGGGCTTCACTTATACTTCAAGTATAAATCCCAGTCCACCCCACTCACCCACTCCCAGTAACTCCACGCTGAAGCAGGTTCTCCCACTGGGTGCGCCGAGCACGGTCCTCCAATCCAGGAAATAGGAGGAGACCAGAGTGGTCTCATTGGAGGTGTCCGTCTTTATCAGAACCAAGTGTACCGGGTCACAAATGGACAGCATAGTGGTGCGATCTGCCATTCTGCTACCTTCTCCTGAAATCCAAAACATCGAGAATAATAAAAACCATGTTAAAAAGTGATCTAAACACCTTTTACTATAGCTGTAATCTATAGGTTCATCAACCAGGGCATAGTCAAAGGGAAAACACACACCGGCTCCATCTCTGTGGACCTCTAACAGGAAGCCCTCTTGCAGGTCAGGCTCGCAGGCACAGGGAACCGGCTTTGACTGGAACCTCTGATTGCGGAAGTGCAGGTAGAGCCTAAAGGTGGAACACACCTGGCCCGGCAGAGGCTCTGGTTCCTGAAGGTGCTCCAGAAAGGCCTTACCACCCAGAACCTGAAGATGAAGGTATCGTCGGGCCGGGTCAATGTCCACTGAAAGCGGGTGAAGAAAAATCCTTATCATTATTCAAGTAGAAAAACAACACAAGAGATGTTTGCTGTGGTCGAGTTGTGAATCGTCTCACTTCTATTCAACTGCACCCGGTCAGCAGCATGAGGAGCAGACTTTGGGGGAAATCCTTTGTCTCTGCGTCTCTCCGTGTCCTGCTGTACATCAAACCAGTACAAAGAAAGTAGGCCGACATTTTTGGGGTGTTTGAAAGTTATGTTAGTGTATGTATTATGTTGAAAATAATTTCTATAAAATATTTTCTTGAATGAAATGAATGAATAACTGAAAGATATGCAACTAGCGGTATTTTAGTTAATAAGTATTGAATTCTCAACTCAAATAGCTTACATGTATCTGATATTGTGGACTAGATTGGGGTTAGGTCCTCTCCACTAGAATACAAACCATGGGTCACCTGGGTGGACTGTATGTCCCTCAGGACGTCATCTATGATGCCCCTGCGCTGCAGAGCCTGGAGGAAATCCCCCTCAGAGAAGATGGTCCCAGAGCCCAGATCATCCCTCAGAGTCTCCGACAGCACCTCTCGAATCCTCCCATGGACATCCATCTGTCCGTGGTTATAGTTTGGTTATTCAGCACATGACTTACTATATTTGTGTAAACGGATGATTTTAAACTACACCACAATGCATCTTGATTTGACTCCTAGCTCTAGAGCTGAAAATATTTAAATACTGTCTGCTCTATATAGAACAGACAATATTTAAATACTGTCTGCTCTATATAGAACAGACAGTATTTAAATACTGTCAGCTCTATATAGAGCTAACAGTATTTAAATAGTCTGGTCTATATAGAGCTAACAGTATTTTAATACTGTATATATACTATATAGAGCTGACAGTATTTAAATACTGTATATATACTATATAGAGACACATGATGACAGGATACAGTGTTGAGGATCACAGGTAGGAGTCAACAGAAAAGGTTTAAGTTTACCTTTATCAGATGGTTGTAGGTTTAAGTTTAACTTTATCAGATGGTTGTAGGTTTAAAGGTTTACCTTTATCAGATGGTTGTAGGTTTAAGTTTACCTTTATCAGATGGTCATGAATGGTTTTCTTCAGCTCGCTGGCTTTCTCTGGAGGCAGAGACATCCTGACAAGTAGTCTCTAAACTATAAAAGATAAAGAAAACATAGAGGGGATAATAGGCTATATCCAAGTTGTATTCTCCTTAATATATATCTTAATCTTAATATATCTTCATATGTTTGTATTTAATTAGGTAACTCCTGTCAAATGAACGTTGTTCTGTTTAAACTGTGGCGGAAAAGCCAGCGGGAATGCGCCCGTGTCGAATGCCTGTTTAATTTAATTTGTAATTTATTTAACTTGGTGACTTTATTTAACGTCGTCATATAACAGATGATGCGTGTCGAATCGTGCAGCTGGATGTTGTTTTTAAGCCGAATTAAATGCTTATTAGTCTCAATTTCGTTTAAGTTCGCAACACAATCGACCCTTTTCAGCAGGACTTTTAAAGCTGCCTTAATGTCGTCAGTGAAGCGCGACAAGTCAAGAGAGGTCCTCTCTGTAGTTTTATTTATTATATATTATTTATTATGACTATGACGACATCAATATATGTGACATCTGGGACATGTTACCTGAAAAATTAAATATAAAGTTAAACAATTATCTATATATATATAGAGAGAGAGAGAGAGAGCGAGAGAGAATAAAATTAATGTTGAAATAATGTTGAATAAAAAGCGTAATTCATTCATTTCACCTTTATTTTTCCTTTATCCAGGCACCCTTCTTTGTTATGGTGACCTGACCAAGGGGGCAACAAAGTAGTTTTTTCATTGATCCTGGTGTTCTGGTGTCCTGGTGTTCTGGCTCACCAGGAGGGATACCAGTGTTCTGGTGTCCTGGTGTTCTGGCTCACCAGGAGGGATGCCAGTGTTCTGGTGTTCTGGCTCACCAGGAGGGATGCCAGTGTTCTGGTGTTCTGGCTCACCAGGAGGGATGCCAGTGTTCTGGTGTTCTGGCTCACCAGGAGGGATACCAGTGTCCTGGTGTCCTGGTGTTCTGGCTCACCAAGAGGGATACCAGTGTTTTGGTGTTCTGGCTCACCGGGAGGGATGCCAGTGTTCGACTATAATGCAGTGCAGTCCAGAGGCAGGGAAAAATAAATGTCAGTCAAAATGAAAGATGGCTTCTTCTTAAAATGTGGATTTACTTCCTGGAATTCAGAGAGATGGCAGCCAACTTTCCCATTCCTATATTAATTTGGCTGAGTGCTGTGGGTCCCAGGGAACATAACACTGTGACACGCAGCTCCGTGATGGATGAACAGCATTAACCGGTTGCTGCTTCCACCGATGGCGTGTAAAATGAATTTCATACGACCTGACTTTGTTATCAAATATTTTATTTAAGAAGTAATTCATATTTACTTTCCCATCATGTTCTCGCTGCACCTCAGCAGTGCACAACCCTGCCCTGAATCTTCAAAAGAAAAGATTGAATGGAATGTTATGGCTGATAACAGTTGTTAAATAATGACCGTAAAAACCAATCCAATACGGGTAAATATCCAGTGTTTCAGAAAGTATTTATCAATGCATCTCAAAGGGGTTAGCACATACCAACACATTTGGTTTGAAAATATCTTTGATACAACTTACACTTGTCACGTATCCACTTCCAGTAAATAGCTCAATTCAGTGCAAACATGAAATTCTCTTTAGTCTGGATGAACACAGCTAATGATTCTACATGGACTTAGTTTTACCATATTGCAATTCTAATGTGAAATATTTGACTCACTTCAAGGCACATTAAAAAGTACATCAAGTGGAAAACTACTCTATGCAGACTGACACGGTAACTTTATTTTGCTGCCATCAACATCACATTCGACTTTAGATTTGGATGCAAGACAATCCATATCTGCAGATTGCACTGTACACATGACTTTCCTCTGTATTGGTCCCGGTCAATCTATTACATAGCTGGTGTAATTATGAGCTCATATCGTAATTTAACTAATCAAAATGAAACGCCTGTTACAATCCTGCAAAGAGAACATCGTTAAGTTACAGTTCCTATCAGCTTCGATGTTGTGTTACAGAAGTAATAGCAAAGACGTTCTGTGTTGGTACACAGCAATTGGATTTCACACTTCACACTTGTCAGTTTAAAACCCACAATGTCACAGGCTATGTTGCTTCTCCCATGAACAATAGTGGGACCTGAAAATACACAAATTAACCCAACCAGTGGGTTAACACACAAAGCAATAGAACTGAAAGCTCGTTCAAGCCATGTGAGAAATAAAACCTATGTTTAAAAAAAGGAGTTTGCAGCAAGTGACCTTACAAGCTTGTCTATAGGCTGTATTCACCGAGTGGTCTTATTACAACCAGGTACTGTTATAACCAATATGGCCGCTAGGTGAATCAGGCCTATTGGTGAGAACTAAAACCTACGATGTGTGCTCATGTAACAGAAAGAAAAAGAAAAATCAATAGATTGACATTCTCTTAAGAATGAGGCATCTGAGCCGCCTCATCCAACAAAGAAAAGCTATACGTTTCCGGATTTACTGGCATGCCCCATAGGCATAAATGGAAGAACAAACTTTTAAATGCATAAATGCATGCATGAAACGCAGAACAATTTAGAAAAAGCTCTGTTGTCGTTGACTTCTTTGGAGTCACGCCTCCTACATATTTATCTATGGGAGGATGGAGAGTCAACACACGCACACACGCCATTTGAAATGCAAAATGTAAAACATGTCTACAGATGATCAATGGATCAGACACCTGACCTGTTATGATACAATACATTCATCAAGGGTGAAATCAAGACGTTTTAAATCATCGCACGAGATCCTGAGATGTTGATCTTACATGAAAAATAAACAGACTCAATTGATCTAGCGCTCCTGCGTGTTCAGAAGAAATAAATACCCCCGCTATGCACATATTACCATCTAACTCTACTTTTTAACAAGAGGAAGTACCTAATCCCTGGTACTGGTGCAAAATAAAGAGTCAGTTTGAACTGAGCAAGAGTTTCTCACTGGGAATACATCCAGCACACGAGCAGGCCGACGGCCAGGGCCGCTCCAGCGCCCACGTTCAGTAGAATGGGCCTCCAGTAGAGCCAGTTCTCCCGCTTCCTCTCAGAGTCACTCAGTCTCTGCTTCATCTGCTGGACCTTCTGTGCGGTGCAGGCGATCCGGTCTTCGCGGTGCCTCTTCCGCACACTGGACAAAAACAAGCAATTGTTAATTAATCTCCTGCTAAACGAAGGAGGAATCAACACTCCAACAGGCGACGAGAGTTTGTTTTCCTGGAAGCTTCTCAGGATTTAAATGCCGTTCACGGTCTTCCCTTCTGAAAACAAAGTGTTCTTTCTGTGCGACTTACCGCCCAGAGTTCTCCTCTGCGTTGTGTTCGTGGGCGAGTGCGCTGGCCCGATCCCCGTCTGACCCGGTGACCCCCGGGGCGACCTCTGGCCCCGGCCCGCCGTTGGGCTTGTTTTCCAGGCTAGGCCGGGGCGGTGGGATTGGAGGGGCCAACTCTGGTTCTTTCCTCTTGCTCTGTCAACAAGACACAAAGGCACGAGGGATGAGCGCTAGCATGCGCTCACGGGAAGGCTAAACAAAGACAGATCTGTTGGGAGAGGAGAGGCCGAGTTGGTGGGGTATGACGGCAGCACGTCTAGTCTGTAGAATAATGATGGCGTAGGATTATATTGGCTCAAATTATGGAGCACTTGAAAAACAAGTGGAATTTGTCCTTCAGTCATCCACACTTCTTCTCCAACGGAAAAGGTTTTGTGACAAGAAAAGGTGTGACTGGAGTAGATAACACGTGGCGGATTGTACAGTAAACACTGTGGGTGCCACCCAGAGCCCAGTTGTACTGACACTCAAATAGCTTTCACTAAACTGACATTTATTGGCTTTTAATAATAGAGGTTGTTGGTGAACACAATTCAGTCCATATATGGGTTCTCTGATCTGCATATAGATATTATCTATATTAGATATACCTGTTTGAATGTGTCATTTGACTTCCATCTGTCTCCATTCACTCAGTAAGCTGTGGGTATGAATGAAAGCATACCTTGCTTTCATACACAAATTAACCTCTCATCCTTCTCAGGGGAGACAGTCTCCACATTTAAGCACTTTGTTTATCCATTACGAATGTAACTTTGTTCAACTATTTAAAAGGCGTCACACCATAGAACCGGACGAGGCCTCTGGGTAGAAGTATACCTGTATTTGGTTGTCCTTCAAGATGAGCCTGGCTCCCTCGATCACAGCCATGTAGGAGAAGCGAAGCTGGTCTGGGGTCTGGATCAGCCCCATGCGGTATTCCCTCATGTCCAGTAGGACCTTCTGAATGTCTATGGAGGAGATGTCCTCTCTCTTGGCCATCTACACAACACATTTTAATGTTCTTTAATGTTCTAAACGTTCGATAGCTGACAAAATGCAGACTATATTTAGGATATGATATACTTATGCTTATATAAACGGTGTGTTTAATTACACCAGGGTACTGGTGTTGTTTTGCTAATGCAAATATGAAACCATATTTTCCTGTTTTACCACACGCAATGACCTTTAAAAAGCAGTAGTGAAAATGGTGTGTGAAGACATTTCTGCAAACGGCTGCCATTTGCTTCGTCTGACATGATTGTTAGGATTATCAACCGAGGCAAATACCACAGACGACGTACAACCAAAGGTCCAGTCTGACATTGGCATGCCAAAATATTTTCTTAGGACTGGCAAAATTTGCCTTGTCCTCAACCATGTAATTTTAATGTAAAGCTTCCCTCTCAGTGTTTGCATCGTGTTTCCCCCGTCTTCATTCTTACCAGAACCAGGCAGGTGTCCACTAAGGAAAAGGTCCCAGAGCGGCCGATCCCAGCGCTGCAATGCACCACAGACGGGCCGTGTTCCGGGCCCAGCGAGCCGGACTCGCGCACCTTGAGGAGGAAGTTGAGAAAGGAGGCAGGGGACTCAGGAACACCAAAGTCAGGCCATGTGGTGTAGTGGAAGTGGTACATCTCCCTGGACTCTCCTGTCTGGACCGGGATGCAAATGACAACAATTAGACCCAATTGTTAGTGAACGGTTCCAGGACTAATGGTACAATGAGGGTCAAAATACCAGTACTTACAAAAAGCAAGGACCAGTGATGACATATACATTAACAGTGTTTAAGTATACATAAACATCAGAAACCAACAGAAATAAAACTAGCAGAAGCGATATAAAATCTAGAAAGGAAGTCTTCGTTTGTTTACCTTGGTGTTGTGTAGCTGCAGCAGACGTATTGTGAAGTAGGGCTGTTCCTCCTCTAAGAGAAGCCTCACGACGAACCCCGTGTCTGGGAAGCTGATCTGTTGTTCCTGTGCAGTGGGCCAGTACTGAGCACACTTTTCCTGTCGAAAGAACCGCGATTTACTAACTAAATGGTACATAAACACTACTACTACTACGCATGTAGGCCCGGGTCGGTTACTTTTACCACACTTTATCGTTGAAGACCAAATGCATGGATTGTAAATAAACAACAGAATAGAAACATTGAAGTGTGCGGTCGAGTTAAACTGGATTAGTTTCACAGGGAGCTGACGAGAGGGGGAATAGGCCGACCCAATCCTGACTTCTTTCAGTAGTCAAGTGTCTATTAGCAGACTTGAAACATGTGTTTTCACAATGATGGAGAGAATACGATAGCACTATATTGTACTTACAGATCCTTTTTCAATGACTCGGTTGAGCATTATAACGGCCTTACAACACTGCTCCCAGATCATCAACCAGAAATGGCCACAAGTGTTCCTCAATGGACCCTTTAAACACGGGAGAAGTCATTTGTTAAAACACTGACTGAAATGTGCTTCATTGAAACTAAACTCTCCGGAGTGTGCCATGAGCCAACATGGCCGCCTCTGAAACCTAACAACACATTAGAGTCCCTGTCCCACATGCAGTCTGTCCCAGAAATGTTCCGGAACATTTCCTGCATGGGGTCATGATGGGGTCATGTGTGAATGCAGGACTCTACGCTGACTTTCTTCCCTGTGAGCACTGTGCTCCCTTAGGGGCACAGTCCACAAAAGTAGGGGCACAACTAAATCAAATGGCTGCAGAATCAAAATAGAGGGATTAATAAGAGTTTATTTCACTCTTACAATAAAGAACAGTTATATTTGGCTGCTGCCATTTCTAGTTAAGTGATACATGAACAATAGATGTAAACAAAAATTAAGCATAACTCTCTCTACCGGTGCCCATCATCATTCTCAAACAGATTTTTAAACAGAAACTCAAATGGCAAATCTGTGTTCCAGGAGCTTTTGTAGCTTGGTCTCCTGGACCATTTGCTGGACATCCATTTGAATTAATGCGATTCTGTGCCCATTCTTGTTTGCAGCAAAGCAAAAGTATGCAACGGTAGGCCTACTGTAATGCTGTTTTCGCTGAAGCCACTCCGGTTGGAAGTGCGCTCCAGTTCCGGGGTTTAACACAGACTGACACACAGGGGACCGGGAGAAATGCATTGGCAGCTGCTGCTAATGTTCAGGTGTATATGGATGTTATAAGCTTCACATCACGCCCTGACATTCCATAATATCAGTTCATAAATATGTTTAGAAATATATTTATGAACTACACCTCCCAACTTCTAAACATGTTTATGAACTACACCTCCCAGTAAACACAAGGAAGGCCATCCGATAACAATACAGAACTTAAAACAAAATGCAACTTTATGACCCGTCGTCAAAATACTCCCAAAAAGAGTGGTCACTGGTCACGACGACTTCCTGCGGTTGTACAAACAGCAGCGATACACGAGTATGTCAGCAGAAAGCCACTTGTCTGTGCATGCACTGTGTGCACACATGTCAGAGAATATGCAGAAGCGTATTTCCGGCTTGTGACAAAATGCACACCGACGACCTCAAACATTACATGTTGAAAACTTGGAAAGCAACTGACCTGAGACAGAATGTACGCTCGCTCAGCCTCTTCCACCACCACGAGGCTGGCGTTGATGTAGTCGTTCTCACAGTTTTCAAGTTTTACTCGACTGTGATCATCTGAAAGACATGGAGCATCATTATTATCGTAACAAGTCTAACATTATGAAGGTTTGGGGATTCATATTTAGCTGAGGTAACACTTACATGGACTAACATCTCTGTAACGGTTCAAATTTCGATTCGCTGGAAGTTTTGCTACTTTGTAGGGGTATTTACTGGCCTGGTTGCGGATATCCTATAAATAAAGAAAGACCAAAAGGGTAAATACATCACACTGGTGTAACAATAAGACGTTTATGGTGAGCAGTACATACAGCCATGACAGATGATGCAGGCAAGAGGCTCCACATAATTATATAATTTAATATATTAAATTATAGAATACATCATGTTGTATTCTATAATTGAACATACTTCAGGTCTGTACTAAGTAAGAGCGCAGCAACACATTCTGAGAGTATTAACAGGGCTTATGGTGCACACGGAAACCGACACTATTCCGAGAAAGCTTTGATTTACTTCCAAGTAACGGCCTCGCTGAGCATGTTGTGCGCATGACAGCAGCTGCGGTGCAGTCGGGTATAAACTACATGTCACTACACGACTGTCTCCTCATCTCTAATCGGACACTTGCAGTAATTAAGTTGCATTTGGCCTGGTTGCTCTGGCAAGATCTGCAGATGCCCCACATACATAATATGATTGTGTAAAAAAATAAATAACACAACACGAAAATGTACACTAGTTACTGGTGAAAACAAACAACCCATGTGAATCTTATTTTTTTAAAAGCAGAAGACATCTAGTGCACGAGTTGAGCATGCATAGACCACCGTCTAATGTTACTCTCCAGCCAGACTGTAAACCTTCTCGGTAGGTCTGAACGGGTTCTCGGAAGCCCCAGGAGCCCGCAGCGCACCAGGAGCCCGCAGCGCACCGGCGACCTGCCGGGGGAGACCCATCACTAGTGGGCTGGCACGTTTTAGCCGAGTCGCTACGGAAGTCGGGGAGACACGGCGTGGTTCCCAGCGACCCGTGGGTCCTTCACTTCGGCACCGCGGCGTGTCAACTAAGACACACGAGTGTTGGCCATGTAATTAAACACGGAGCACGAAACTAAACAAAGTCACGTCCCGAAAGCCCCGCAGCTGCCCAGCGCTAGCTCACACAAGCTAACTAGTTAGCACCGATCGCCATAGAAACACGAGAGGCCCTCCGTGGCGACTTACGTTGTAAATGTTTTGCCATTGACCCGACGAGTCTATGTCTTCAAGTTCCTGCTCCATTTTACTTTGTATGTTGTCCAGACACACTTCACGGACGACGGGCAGATGTTTGACGTGGTTTCTGGAGTTACTTGTGTGTGTTAGCCATGCAGACGGCAGGCTCTCTAACCCGGTGGACCCCTACAGGGAGGAGGCGCTGGGGACGGGTTGCCAGGTTGGAAAAACCCTTATGTTCCTCTGCATTCCCTAATTTAACACACATAACGTCTTTCGTTAAGTAATGTATTTTATTTCTCTCTGGCTATAAATTAAAATACACATACAAAATAGGCATACGATTGTACAATTAATTCTATAAAAACAGAAGTATGGTTTTATGAAATATGGCAACCCGAGCCTGTGTGAACAAAGTAAACATTTTTAAAAGTAGTATTTTTTTTTCTGAGGAGATCCTGTTTTCTCTTACACCGTATTCTTTTGTAGCTGTTGATTTGTGAGAGGTTTTTAATTTAACTCCGATTTGAAAAAATAAATAAAGTAGATTTATTTAAGAAGTCATTTGAAGGTGCGATGCGCCACCGTGTGGCCGGCCGACGTCACCGCGCGGCGCCGAGGCTAGACGTACACATGACGTCCCGCTAGCTTAGCTCCTCTTGAGCTCCAGGACTTCTCATATAACCTGTCTTTTTGACTTATAATCATGTTCGTGGCACGCAGCATTGCAGCAGATCACAAAGATCTGATCCACGACGTATCGTATGATTTCCACGGTCGGAGGATGGCTACTTGCTCAAGTGACCAGAGTGTGAAGGTAATGTTGTCGCTAATGTTAGCGTTAGCATCACATCAGGTGGTAGCCTCGGACGTGTTGCTAACTCATTAGCATGGAGAGTTTAAACGGTGACTAATTATTAATTCGTTAATTGGATATCATCAAATAGACACAACACGTTTTCTCTTCGGTTTCCTAACATTCAGCCAGATTAGACGTTTTTTATATTTATATTTATGCCACTTACTTTATACCACTTATCTTATATTTTTTCTTTACATAATTAAAAAAGTGCTTCACACGCACACACACGAAAATATAAATGAATAAGTTAAAAAAAAAGTACAAAATATATGACAATATAAAACACAGCACAATGAGACCGAACTACAACACACCAGAAGATACGATTTATAGAAAGGCTTGTCTATAAAGATGGGCTTTTAGAAGCAGCTTAAAACAGTCCACAGATTCATCAGATCTGACAGATAGATAAGATGATTCCAGAAGGTTGAGGCTGAAACCTTTTAATGGACCATAGCGTTAGCTGCTCTGACGTCATTGATTTCATTCCCTTTCAGGTTTGGGACAAAAGTGAGAGTGGAGAGTGGCACTGCACCGCTAGTTGGAAGGTTTGATGTCTCCTTGATCACTTAAAGATAGAGTCTGATACATCGTATAAAATTGCTTGCTCGTGTTTCATCTCAAAATCTATAGTATATTTTTTAACAAAGGTATTTTTGTTGTGTGGCCAGACGCACAGCGGGTCAGTATGGAGGGTGACCTGGGCCCACCCCGAGTTTGGGCAGGTGCTGGCCTCCTGCTCCTTCGACAGGACGGCCGCGGTCTGGGAAGAGATCGTCGGGGAGTCGACTGACAAGCAGAGAGGACAGAGTCACTGGGTTTGTATATGCTTGTCTTCTGGAGTCTCAGTGTCTCCAGGCATGCCTTTAAATATGTCGACTTTCTTAGTATTAACATTTAACCAGATGCACAAACCGTATAACGACATGCTAAATCATTTTATCATCATGTGGTCACATAATCAAGTCCTCTATGTCTTGCACAAAGTTCAAACATTATTTTATGTTTTAGTGAAGAATAAAACGGACAAGTAACGGTTTTGACTAAAGCTGAACTTTGACACGGTCCTCTAAGAGTTCCCCGCGTGATCCGACTGTTTCCTGTGACCTCATGTCAGATAAAGCGGACCACGCTGGTGGACAGCAGGACGTCGGTAACTGATGTGAAGTTCGCCCCCAAACACATGGGTCTGATGCTGACCACCTGCTCGGCAGACGGCGTGGTCCGGATCTACGAGGCTCCTGATGTGATGAATCTGAGCCAGTGGTCTCTGCAGCACGAGATCTCCTGCAAGCTCAGCTGTAGCTGCATCTCCTGGAACCCCTCCAGGTCTGCACTGTAGGGCTGAACCATATGGGAAGAAAATCATTTTTGCATCACAGTTTTCATTTTCACTAAAATAATGATCATGATGTGACATTTGTATACATCTGGAGGAAAACATGTGTAGGCCAGGGCATCACTGCAGCACTACAGTACTTCGTTTATAATGCTGTTATAAATTTACATTTACACATTTTACCTTTATCAAAAAAATTGCAGCTCCTGCGATTTGGATATTGCACTTGGCCATATTGAGATTTCGATAATATTTGGATGAATTGTTCAGCCCTACTGTGACCACTAAGCACCAGTGACCCTGGATTCTGAGCGCTTTGTACCATTTATAATAAGTCAAGCGAAACCCTTCTGCTAGAGAACAGAAACAGAACACATTGTATTAAGTATACATTTGCCATGCAGTTATTCTAAACAAATCTCTAAAGAATGGAATAGCAAGAGGTTTTGAGAATATCACCTATTGAACCAGGAGACATGAGGACGTCTCTAGCGTGCAGCGCTACAGTGATCCATGCGTCTCGAGGCTTGTTCGTCATACGTGTGTATTAACGTTATGTTTCATAACCCCTCCCCCAGCTCTCGTGCTCACCCCCCCATGATTGCGGTGGGCAGTGACGACAGCAATGTGACGTATGGTGGGAAGGTCCAGATCTACGAGTACAACGAGAACACGAGGTCAGTGACTTAACCTGGCACGGCACATGGTCTGGTACACAGAACCATCTGGGAAGTGGTCCTTTGAAACTGTTCGGAAAAGGGCTGGCATTTAAAAAAAATACTTGCCAGGTGATTGGATGAACCATCTGTCTATCACCGTCTGTCACGGGCTAACTTCGACCAATCAGATCAACGAACCATATGACGTAGTGGAGATCTTTTCCATCAAGGAAAGCCTTCAGATAAAATGGATGCTATAGCAGCAGCTACGCTAACCTCTTTAGGAGCCGCCATTGTTGCTTCTCGCTGTCGTCACTCCAAAACCACGCCCCTGCCAGTAGTTCCTGATAAGACGATTGGTCTGAACCACGGTTGGTTCGGCCACACGCGGATAACTTGAAGCCTGGTGAGATGGATTCTCACGTGATCTTGTGAATCCAGCCGCCTGGCGAGGTAACCAGTGACTTGGGTACAAATATAGGGACACCTTCAGCTGTGATCTATTAAAAATGAGTTGTTGTTTTTTGTTGCCAACATTGGAACACAGGAAATACGCTAAAGCGGAGACGCTGATGACCGTCACAGATGCCGTGCATGACATCGCCTTCGCCCCGAACCTGGGGAGGTCCTTCCACGTGCTCGCCATCGCAACCAAGGACGTCAGAATCTTCAAGCTGGTGCCTTTAAGGTATGGGACTCGATGACCCCGCTTACTCTGAAGGTCACTGCTTCAAAGGTCACTGCTTCGAAGGTCACTGCTTTGAAGGAAATCCTCACATTCATTGTTAGAAATACAGATTATTTGTGTGACAGATGTGTATTAATATCCACGTCCCATCAGGTAAGCGGCAGACAGAATCTATGATGGATGTGATTTAAACTAAAGTGAACAGAATAACACACTAGACAGCTGTTTGTTGCCTTCTATTCAAATGAAATATTTAAAATCTAATAAACATATTTAAAAATGTTGTGCTTTTTAAAAAAAGTAAAAGTCTATTTTGTGGTTTGCCATGTAGTCTTTTAAACGGGGTCTGTTCTCATCGTAGGAAGGAGAGCACCTCATGTAGTCTTTTAACCGGGGTCTATTCTCATCGTAGGAAGGAGAGCACCTCATGTAGTCTTTTAACCGGGGTCTGTTCTCATCGTAGGAAGGAGAGCACCTCATGTAGTCTTTTAACCGGGGTCTGTTCTCAACGTAGGAAGGAGAGCACCTCCACGGGACCAACCAAGTTTGAGGTTCAGATCGTGGCTCAGTTTGACAACCATAACTCCCAGGTCTGGCGCGTCAGCTGGAACATCACCAGCACGCTGCTGGCGTCTTCTGGCGATGACGGCTGCGTGCGCCTCTGGAAAGGTAAGGATGTTACCTGTAAGGATGTTACCTGTAAGGATGTTACCCAACACGTGTGGGGCTGTAAGGATTACATTCACAGTAAGAAGAGTGTAATATGGTGTATCGATATTGAAAACTGTTCTCTAGTATTTCTTAACTTCTCTCAATGTTGGCCGGTGGAAAAGGCTATTCTGCACGTGTAGAACTCATCAGCACATTTCATCATTACATTTGTATATTTCATAATTGTAGTAATATTTGAATGCATAAAGATTTCAACTTCTATTGATTTGAAGATGATCTGTGTACAGCCTCACACACTGGTCGTTGGTCATGATTCTGTTCTCTGGTCCTGCAGCCAACTACATGGACAACTGGAAGTGCACGGGCATCCTGAAGGGGGACGGCAGCCCCCTGGGCGGAGCCTCCGGCCAGCCCACCGCCATGAGCACCGTGGTGGGCTCCTCGGTGCAGACGTCTCAGAGCATCCTGAACGGAACGGCCGGCAGGTAGGTGGTGCGTGGTGTGTGTTCTAACGCCACTC
>OMNO01066484.1:0-11000 GCA_900303215.1 Trachyrincus scabrus | reverse complement strand
AGCGCTATGGGGGCCCGTGTTTGTTGGTGCCAGGGACCACGTCACAGTGCCAGGTGCCAACAGCCCTCTGAATAGATGCTGAATGTCGACCTTTCAAAGGGCCTTAATACCAGGGTGATAAATTAGCGACGCTGGGTTTTTTTTTTTATCAGGCAAACAGAGAGGCCCCTCTGGGACCCTGAGATGTAATGTTTGATAAAGCAGGATGGGCCGGATCACTTCCTGATTCACCTGTACCTAGCCTTTGTGTCATCTTATCTTTTATAGATTTGTTTTTCTCTCTCACATTTAAGCAGTTAGGGTTATTCCATCTATCTTTGCTTGTCATCGTTCTTCATCTCCTTTGTTTAGTGCTTCACAGTTTTGTCTCTTTTCCTTGTGTGAGTTCCTTTCATCTTCCTCATTCTTCTTCATTCTTCCCTCTCAGCCCTGGTTCCAGCTCTCTCAGACCAGCCTTTATGAACAACTTCTTCACAGTAACAAACTAGTAACTCAACCAAATCGTATTCATTATCCAAGAACACACTCCTATTTCCAGCTATAGGGGATTCTGAATTTTTTTTTCATTTTCATTCTTTGGTCTTTAGTTTAACTATAAAAATGACCTAACCAGATAAAGAAGACAGGTACAACCCCTAGGCTAGTGGGTGTCCGATATAGTCTAAGCTCATGATGATGTCACTTCCTCTCTGTGTGTGTGCGCAGAGAATGGGACAGAGAGGTAGTGACGGCAAAGAGGAAGCCCAGGATGATGCGAGCATTGGCGCGCTGCTTCATCTGGCCCTTCGTCTTCTACGGTGTTCTTCTCTACCTCGGGGTGAGTCTCAACCTCTTAACAGGAAGTCACATAGCACTTCCTGTGGTCTGGTGTGTTTGGTAAATGATGCCTGCTCTGGGGGTGGTGCTGGAAAAGATTAGACTACATGTTTTACGCCCAGCATCAGTGTTTTAACTGCTTATCGCGACAATGAAAATATATAATTTGCGCAGAAAATCCATGGAAAGTATGTGACCATGGAGCACCAGGGCGCCGCTAACGGTCCCACAGTAGCCTTTACACAAGCATAGTACAGTAGAGGGTGGTTGCCACGGTAACAGGAATGCCCATTAGCACTGTTCAGAAAAACAGTAAAACATTAGGGAGCTGTTCTCTCTCATTGTAACGGTGACATTTAACAAGGCTGAAAATAAATACATGTTTGATTCATTGTGGCCATAATCACATTTTTACATTTGAATGTTCTTTTATATTCAATGTTTTTCTTTTCTTTTGTCTGTATTTATGTATATGGATATATTGTATATTAGGCAGACATGATATGTGAATCACAATTAAAGTTCACGTAAAAAAAAGTTAGTTAATTCAACGGTAATGTAAGGTTAATAACACCAGAGTAGATGGTGTAACGTTTAGTAATTAAAAGTAGAAGGTGTAATGAAGTTAAGTAGATTTAGATACTGTACTGCAGTACTACTAAAATGTCACAAAATATGAATCATATAAGAATCAAAGTTACAGGTTTGATCTTTATTGCAGCTAGTGACTTCAAGCAACAAGACACGTTAACACCCTAATAAGTGTCCCATAATGCAACTGTTCAATGTTCCAACTTTGGGTCACTGAATGAAAAAACTGCTGTTGAATATGCTGTTAAATGATAATAGATCACTCGCTGGCCAACTTCAGTAGGACATTGATTCAGAACCTATCTATGGTCACGCTACACATGGGGCATGTTAGGTGATGTCATTTGTTTAGAGACTAACTGCCTTATCTGATTGGATCATAATGTGAAACAGGGAATTGGGCATGAGTTAGTCTGACAACATCAAACAGTTTGTCTTTTATTTGTACTGTCTCAATCTCTTTGGCTCTCCCCCTCCCTCGTCCACTCGCTTTCATTTGCCTTTTTCATTAATGCTTTCTATTTCCCTTCATGATCTGACTGTCTCTCATTACCGCTGTTTCACTCTTCAGAGATGAGCATCTGTCAGACTTACATTCACACTGTCTTTCTAACATACTCTCACTTCCTCTCTCTCTCTCTCTCTCTCTCTCTCTCTCTCTCTGTCTCTCTCTCTCTCTCTCTCTCTCTTTCGCTCTCTCTCTCTCTCACTCTCTCTCTCTGTCTCACACACGCACACACCCACACAAACACACACACACACACACACACACACACACACACAGTCAGAGCAGGTCGGTCGTCTGCTTTGATCCTCGCATGCTGAGGGGTGTGTGTATCCTGTGTGTGTGTGTGTGTGTATCTGTGTGTGTGTGTGTGTGTGTGTGGATTTGAAAGCTTTCAGTGACTGTAGGGTAAGCACACAATCCAATGGGAATGCAACTAAATGCATTCCATTTGGACACCCACACACACACACACACGCACACATTTATGTAAACTCACAATCATAAACACCCCTCTGCCACCTTCTCTGATGTCCCCCAGGAGGCTTCCAAGACGGTCCAGCCGCAGCTGCTGGGACGGATCATCGCGTCCTTCGACCCCTTCCACGCCCCGGAGCGGTCCCAGGGATACTACCTGGCGCTGGGCCTCTGCCTCCTCTTCACCGCACGCTTCCTCCTCCTGCAGCCCGCCATCTTCGGCCTGCACCACCTTGGCATGCAGATCCGCATCGCCCTCTTCAGTCTCATTTATAAAAAGGTACAAACAAGAGAGAGAGAGAGAGAGGGAGGGAGGGATATGTCTTATGTTACTTCCTGATGAACAATGATGGATGAACCGTAGCTGTTAGCCGTTAGCGGTTAGCCGCTATCCATTAGTCATCAGTCGTGAGTATAGCCTATCCTGGCTGGCATATAATTGTAGTAAGAGAACACGATTTAAACTGCTTAACAGATAATATATATATATAACCATAACATCAAATCGAAAACACTTGTACTTTGTTTGGCAAGAGCCATGGCAACCATGGAACCATGGCACTACTTTTCACACGTGTGCGCCTGGCGGGGGCGTTTGGCACCTGGACGTGAGCGGCGTGGCAGGGTTATGATCACCACCGCTACAGGCACTCAGGGTTTCCATTCCTATCCCACTGCATCACTCCATCTTCATCTATAATCTGATCTCTGACCCCTTGCAGACTCTGAAGCTGTCCAGTCGCGTCCTGGATAAAATCAGCACGGGCCAGCTGGTTAGTCTGATGTCAGCCCATCTCAACAAGCTGGACGAGGTAAGACTGTGTGTCACTCACCTAATATGTCTTACCTGGTTACCTGGTGTTACCTGTTTTCTCTCACCCGGTATCTCTTACCTGGTATCGCTCACCTACTACTTCCAGACTAATTGTCCAGTCCTAGTATAATCTGTGAACAAGTCATCTGTAACGGATGATCTGAGGTGGTAAAAGACGCCATTATTTCAGTCCCGAACCAGTCTGGACCTCGTCGGGGGAGCCCAGGATCATTTCAAACGGTTTTGATTTTGTCGGGAGTCCCGGCCGACACATCGTTCTACTAGAATGTCACCAATGAACGAGCACACAACAAACCCAACAAAAAATACTAAATACTAAATACTAAATACTAAATACTAAATACAAAATACAATGTCGGGGGCGAACTCAGCGGATTTGATTTGCCTAGTAGAGTTTGATTTAGTAGAGTGCAGCGTTATTTCAGCCATTTATGATTTCATGAAGAGCCTACACTACGCCATGTTCATTGATGAGAATGTAGCGCATTATCGTTATGTAATTTGCTTTACTTTACTTTACTACTCTCACTTGATAGGTCACCTGGTGTCTATCATCTGGTATCTCTCACCTGATAGGGCACCTGGTGTCTAGTACCTGGTATCTCTCACCTGATAGGTCACCTGGTGTCTCGTACCTGGTATCTCTCACCTGATAGGGCACCTGGTGTCTATCACCTGGTATCTCTCACCTGATAGGTCACCTGGTGTCTATCACCTGGTATCTCTCACTTGATAGGTCACCTGGTGTCTCGTACCTGGTACCTCTCACCTGATAGGTCACCTGGTGTCTCGTACCTGGTATTTCTCCCCTGATAAGTCACCTGGTGTGACTCATCTGTTATTAGAGTGGCTGCAACCCTGATTGCAGAACCCCAGCAGCAGATGTATATCCATTCATTGGGATTTGAATGATTGTAAACATTCTGCGGAAGATAAACGGTTGTGGGTTTAGTGGTAGGTGTGATGATGTCACTCTGTGACACGCTAGCCTCCCGGTGACGGTGCAGTAGTTTAATAAGACGAGATACAAACAGAGAGCTGTCACGCATGCCAGCACACAGTGTGTGTGTGTGTGTGTGTGTGTGTGTGTGTGTGAGCATGGATGTGTTGGCCTGCATCAAGGTGGGCTGAACTCTGGATGGTCAGCCATAGGTCTGCAGTAGTTAAAGTGTTGAATTTGGAAACACCGTGTCAACTGCTTTGAAGCAATTATCACCAGGACAACAAGAACCGTACAGGTTACCACACTGGGTCTAAACTGGGTCTTGGGTGCGTGAGTGTGTGTGAGCGTGCATGTGTCTGTCTTTGATTCAATCAAAGCAAAAGAATACCAAACATACTATACAATTTCTGATTGGCTCAAAGTAGTGGCAGTGGTGGGTAGATTCCTGCAGTAGAACTATTGCAGTAACCTGTGTTTACTGGAGGTTTCATTCATGTTGTTGGTTTCCGTAAAGCAAGAAGTTGGACATAAGTACTACTTCATAGGGCATAAATGTTGGCTTTAGTGGGGAAACAATAATGGAAATGTTTTATTCGAGGTGTTTTATTAATGGAAAAGTTTTATTCAATGTGTTTTATTAATGGGAATTTTTTTATTAAATGTGTTTTATTTTCTACAATACAAACTTTTTAGAGTAGATCCATGTCAATTCATGTCATGTCAATACTGATGCTACTGAATTAATTTAAGGCATGAGTCAGTGAGTGAGTAAGTGAACAAGCTAACTGCTCACGTTGCCGGACCTCTTTGAAAGCCCTGGAAAACTGGACTGCTCAGCAGCTATCCGCTAGAGCTACATTCCTTGCTCCCTGTGAAGGAGAGGGACAATCAAAAGGGGAATTTCCCTACGGTGATGAAATTGTTCTGTCATAAAACAGAGATTTCAGTAACCCTTTGTATATTAGCTAATAATATTGTGGTGTATGTGTCTGTTTGTCTGCGTGTTTGTTCATATGTGTGTCTATCTGTCTGTTTGTCTGTGAATGTGTTTCTCTGTCCTGTGTGTGTGCATGCGTGTGCGCTTGTGCATGCATGTGCACGTGTGTGCGCTTGCTTGCGTACATATTTGTGTGTGTCTATGTATGTGTGTGCCTGCGTGCGTGCGTCCCTGTGTTTCCCTTGCAGAGCCTGGGTCTGGCACACTTTGTGTGGATCACCCCTCTGCAGTGCATCCTGTGTGTGGGTCTGCTGTGGGAGCTGATTGAGGTGAATGGATTCTGTGCCCTGGCAGCCCTCACCCTGCTGGGCATCGTCCAGGCCTGGCTCTCCCAGAAGATGGGCCCGCACAGGTGGGCAGGATGGTGCACACAGGGAAAGAAAAAAAAAAGAATGATTAACAATAAACATGGCAACATTTTAACCAAAAGATGTGATTGGATCCGCACAGGGCGAAGCGAGCGGGGATGATCAGCCGCAGACTGGCTCTGACCTCGGAGATCGTGGAGAACATCCACTCAGTGAAGGCCTACGGCTGGGAGGACGTCATGGAGACCATCATCAAGAACATCAGACAGTGAGACAGACAGACAGACTAGAAACTACAACTAGACATGCCCACATAGAGAGCCACAGAGAGAAAGACAGTTAGACAGGCAAACATACAGACCCGCCCACAGACATATATTGTATTCTATTGTTCCACTCCACACTCTCTCTCTCTCTCTCTCTCTCTCTCTCTCTCGCCCTCTCTTTAATCTGTAAATCATGTTTTCTTAGGATAATGCTATGCCAGCCAGAATAGGTTACTCATGACTGATGGCTAATGGCTAAGCTTCATCCATCACTGTTTACCATCAGGATCTAACACAAGACATGTTTCTAGGCTCTAAGACATGAGACAAAATACTGCACTGTCACACTGTCATCCACTCCCATTCGTTCAGTCATTATCCCAATCTGAGCAATGGGCAAAGTGACAACACAAGTTAATGAAATGATGACAAGTGACAGACAGAGAACCAGCGTCATGACTCCCTCTCCCTCTCTCGCTCCCCCAGGGATGAGATGACCCTGACCAGGAAGATCGGCTCGCTGCGCTACTTCTACAGCGCCTCCTACTTCTTCTCGGCCATCCTGGTCATCGTGTCGGCCATCGTTCCGCACGCGCTCAGCAAGGGCATCATCCTGCGTCGGATCTTCACCACGGCGTCCTACTGCATGGTGCTGCGCATGACGCTCACGCGCCAGCTGCCCGGATCCATCCAGATGTGGTACGACACCCTGGCCCTGGTCACCAAGATAGAGGTGGGCTGGAGGACACAGGGGGGGGGGTGCATGTAAACAAGTAAACATCCATGCATGCACACAAATAAGCGTTCTCTCTCTCTTGCTCTGTCTATCTCTCTCTCTAGCTATCTCTCTCTCTCTCTCTCTCTCTCTCTCTCTCTCTGTCTTTATCTATCTTGCTATCTTTCTCTCTCTCTCTTTCTTGCTTACACACATACACACACACACACCACACAGATCACAGATCACACACACACACACACACACACAGATCAAAGTGGTAAGGACAGAGTTAAATGTGTGTGTACATCGACAACACAGCCGAGACGGTGAAACAGAAAACACAACATTAAGCTATGTGTTGAACACAAACAACGCTGCTAGTTGCATTCAGACTCGCCACTTAGCAGAACACGCCCGATCGGATGCCCTAGTGTTGTTTTTTTTACACATTAAAATAACAATAGATATTTAAAGACGTGCTGGGAAACTCCAGTTAACTATTTCATCCAATTTCTCCCACATTTAGACCTACAAAAAATATGATCTTTTTCAAATGTTAAGTTACTTAGTCATTTTATTCAAATTAAATAAAAGCTAGTTAAAATTTAATTATTTCAAATCTAATTTTGCTCTAAAACCATCTTTCATTATCTATTGTCTCTTGAAGACTATTTCCATTTAAAATATTTCCATTTAGAAGGTTGGTAGGCTGGATATAAATGTAGAACCTCTTGTACAACATTATTACAACATATTTACATGTTGCATGTCAATTGTTACATGCTAAAAATAAATCACGTGTCCCCTTGTATATCTGTAGAATGGTGCAGTTTGTTCATGGAATGGGGCCTGCACTTGTTATGTAACATCACATCCCTACCTAGAAACAATGTAAATTGAGTAAAATGGGTCAATGCCCCAACTGTCTTTCTGATTAAACTTTATTGCATATAATCAAACTCACATACCTGACCTTAAGGAAAACAGATGTTTGTGTCTGTTACCGGGGACATATTAGTTAAGTGACTTAACTAACTAATCATTTAGTTGGTTGCATTAGATAACTGCTGATGACAGACACACACACACACACACACACACACACACACACACACACACACACATCTGATGTGCGTGTGTGTGTGTGTGTATGTTGAGGTGTGTCTGACGTGTGTGTGTGTGTCTATGTAGTGATGTGTGTCTGACGTGTGTGTATATGTAGTGGTGTGTGTCTGACGTGTGTGTATGTAGTGGTGTGTGTCTGATGTGTGCGTGTCTTCCAGGACTACCTGCTGAAGGAGGAACACAAGGTGCTGGACTACAACCTGACCACCACAGAGCTGGAACTCATCAACGTCTCTGCATCCTGGGACGAGGTCTGTGTGTGTGCATGTGTGTGTGTGTGTGTGTGTGTGTGTGTGTGAGAAAGAGAGAGTGAGAGAGTGAGCAATTATGCAGTATGTCACATACAACAAAGATCTGTGTGGGTGTTTCTGAGAGAGCCGTTTGCATCACACAGACAAACAGATGAAAGGGCCAGAGGACTTCTAATCCCATCATGCTTCAGCAGATAATGCCTTCATTCGTGGCTATCACTTGTGTGGAGAGCCATCTCATTGTAGTTCCATGTTGGGCCCATAAACCTAGCACAACAGGTGTGATCTATTGACCACCCGATACCGTGAGAAAAAGGAGCTTGCATCATTAATTTGCTCACAAAGCTTTCGCTTTGCTGGGAAACTTCTCCATCTCCTTTTGAGATTGGGAATCCTGTACACCAGCTAATTCCAGGATGCCCTCCTGGTCCAGTCCTCTTCCTGGAATCTTCCATTCGTAGTGGAGAGGTGGGGGGTGGGGGTCTCTCCTTTCTTTACTGTTGACAGCACGCACGTCAGCTCATTTGAATGTGAATTGCGCGGGTGGACTAGTAGACAAACCACAGCAACCCGCTTGGCATTAAAGGGACACTGACCCATAAAAGTTCGCAGAGGTCAATAATTAAACCAGCTCGTCATGACAGCTTCCCTTTTCTCCAGTGGATAGACGTGTCACCGGGTGATGTATATAGGATGTATAGGACGGCGCTGACTGATTGGTTGAATGGGGAAGCTGGGAAGCCTTTGGGAACGCTCTTTATGCCCTCACAAGCACAAGGAGAATGTTAGCCGGGCTGTGTTATGAATCACATCATTTAGGTCTTTATTGAAACTGGAATAAACGCCATCATCTACTCCTCACACACACACACACACACACACACACACACACACACACACACACAGAAACCCACATGCACACACTGAATCATAGTGAGGAATACGTCAGTGGAGTTTAGCAGGTGTATGACAATTACGTCCATATTCAAGACATCTATGTTAAAATATATATCAACTTTGCTTACATACATAATTTCTTTTCTATTTAAAAGGCATGATGTTTTGTGCACAATATAACACAATTGAAAGATACGTATGCACATACTGTGAATACATTGAATTATAACTAAAGCTTCACCTTATCGCCGTTTCCTTATGAAGCTCTAGCTATACCAACTCTCCTCCTTTCTCCTCCTCCTCTCCTCCTCTCTCTCCTCTCTCCCCTCCTCCTCTCTCCTCCGCAGGGCATCGGGGAGCTGTTTGAGAAGATCAAGCAGGAGAACAAGGCCAGCGGGCACCCCAACGGAGACGGGGGCCTCTTCTTCACCAACCTGTACGTAACGCCGGTGCTGAAGAACATCAGCCTGTACATTGAGAAGGGGCAGATGCTGGCCGTGGCGGGCTCCACCGGATCAGGGAAGGTGGGTCTTGCTCTTCCAACAGCAAAATAGCGGACGGGTTATTAAAATGAAAATCACGACGGGCAGCTGTGTATTCCTGCAATCCAAGAATTAACCAGACCCCCCACACTTTGTTGTTTAGCTTCCAAGACAACATCAGTTCTAACAAATTCAAAGTGGTTTGGTTGGGTGTGTACTTGTGAGAAGTACACACCGTGTGTGTTTGTGTGTGTGTGTGTGTGTGTGTGTGTGTGCGTGGACATTGCTAAGAGTGACTTGCCCCTGGTTGTGGTTCCAGAGCTCTCTGCTCATGATGATCCTGGGAGAGCTGGTCCCGTCGGAGGGGAAGATCCGACACAGCGGGCGGATCTCCTTCTGCCCACAGACATCCTGGATCATGCCCGGAACCATCCGCGACAACATCCTGTTTGGCCTGACCTACGACGAGCACCGTTACACCTCCATCATCAAGGCCTGTCAGCTGGAGGAGGTACTGACATCACTTCCTGTCTGGGACAGAGGAATGAGGAGAGACAGAGAGAGAGAGAGAGAGAGAGAGAGAGAGAGAGAGAGAGAGAAGGGCAGGTTTAATTGGGGAGAGAGATAGTTGCAATAAGGGAGAGAGGGAGAGAGCGAGAGAGAGAGAGAGAGAGAGAGAGAGAGAAAGAAAAAGAGATCATTGTAATCACGGGGGAGAGAGAAAGAGAGTTACAGTTATAATTGAGAAAAGAGAATCAGATCTAGAGAGAGAGAGAGTGAGAGAGCGAGAGTGAGAGATAGAGATTAGCACACAATAAGGCACTTTCTACTGAGTCTCTGTGTTGAGTGATGGCTTCTTCTCGCTCCGACCTCCGGTGTCTCCTGTTGTCATGGAGATGGGATATCATCTTGCTGCTAGCATTACAATGAGTGGGTTACTGACTGAACCTCTGATGAGGTCTAAAGTGCCTGGCCTGCCGCGGACTGGGTGGGTCGTTTGGTTAATTATATTATGTCATTATTTTACAATATTTTACAATGAAGTATGACGAAGGATATCAATGGTTTTTAGTGTCGGGTTAATCCACATTTAATAGGAAAAGTAATATATTTGTATAATTCATAATGGAGGAAAGTGTGTACACACACACACACACACCCACCCACACACCCACACAGACGCTACTATCTATGTCATCTGGGTACTTAAATCAGGACGGCCCATCATGACCTAACAACCTTCAGCAGTGGCCGTCCTCCGCTCGTCTGACCGTTGCTTTCACAGTATAAGCTAAATACAGGCCTGTTGTCACAGCAAACAGCCCCGCTCTGCACTGTTGACACGCTCCAACCAAACAGAAACATGTCGCAACCTTTTACACTCTGACACGCTACGGAGCAGGCCTCTGAAACCAAAGGAAAGCCGACGATACGGAAACTAGTTAACATATGAAAACACGCCACTGGTCATCATCGTGGGCATTGTGTGCAAATGCAAAGCGTGGTCTATAGTACAATACACGTGGTTAGGTCATCGTTAGTCATTAGTCATGTTGGGAGGAGCTACACCCCGATCAAAAGGGACGTGTCAAAACGCCACACCGGGAGGATCAGGTGCTCCTCATACCAGGAGGATCTCCATGGCAACCCCCGGCTGGGGGTGGTCGGGGACTTGGGGGAGTGGTGGTGGTGGTGGTGGGGGTCTGGCTGAGTTATCCAGACACTGAGAGAAGATGTTGTGTGGAAGACCTGTGACTGTCATTTCTTCCTATTGTAGCCCCCCCTGTTG
>OMNO01066482.1:11470-24412 GCA_900303215.1 Trachyrincus scabrus | reverse complement strand
TTGTGTAAGTAAAGCTATCATGGAGATGACGGTACACTGAATGTGATCAGACCAAAGCAGAGTACACGTCCTATTACAGACAGTGGAGCAGTCGGACATGCGGAGCGCGCGTTCCAGTGGAGGAAGCGGAGATTTACTTTTACTTTTACTTACGGAGAATTTTGACGCGTTGCGTCGCGGCGATGTCTCGCAGAAAATACATGAAAAGTATAATTTGCTCAGAGTCCGGAGACAGTTGTGGTTCGGTCCGGATCCGGACCCGGACCGGAGTCCGGGGTTTGAGGACCCCTGAACTAGATTGTGTGCCAGGCCTAAATGTAATGCGACATTGTATTAGTCTAGAGAAGTTTAAGCGTATGAGAGTCGGTAAAGTGAGATTAGAGCATCCATGGTATGTTGAAGGAAATAAAACGAGTAGAGTGCAAGTGGACAAGTCCACAGGTGAGCAGGTGAGTACCATCTAGTGTACTAGAGTACTAGGACTGTACATAAGGTACCAAATGTTAGTCTAGTGAAGCTCTGACAGCATGACAGCGAGTGGAGAGCGCTGAAGTGCGTGCATTTCAGTACTTTGACGTCTTACGTACGTCACAGCCTTCTGTAAAGGCGTGTTGTTGAGCAGGTGACGTGGTCTTCCTGTAAGGCATATTGTGTAGTGTGAAGTATGACGTAGTTAAACTGAGTGAGTGAGTGAGTGAGTGCATGAGTGAGTGAGTGAGTGCATGAGTGAGTGAGTGAGTGCATGAGCACATGTGAGTATGTATGTGTATGCCCTTGTGATGCCCACCTCCAGGCATTTGGCTGTAGATCTGGGCCACAGGGCCCCCTGCGGGCACGTGTGGTAGTGGGTAGTGAAAGGCAGACTTGATGGTGGGCAGAGGCAAGCGGTTCTTGGGAAAACACTTCCTCATGATGAGACTAGAGGTGTTCACCAGAGGATCCAGCGTCCGCACCGGGAGGCACTCCTATGAACCAGAATACAGGAGGACAGGAAGTTGGAAGACAGGAAGTTGGACAAGCAGACTGAAATGCTCATTCTAAAGTGATCATCATCAGATAACGTTCTGATCTTGAAGAAGGGCTTGTGATATTGTTTTAGGCTTGGAGGATTAGTGTTGAAATGTCATTTTGTTTTGAAGACCCTTAAAAAGACAGCAATGTTTTTTAAGTCAGTACTGTCTCTGGGATGAAGTGTCTGTGTCTGTGTGTGTGTATACTATAATGGATTGAAAAAAAGCTGATATAATATACTGATATAATAATATTGTCTTGTCGTATTTCTTTGTTTTTCAGATTGGACACAGAAATCCCTAAATACATTAACTAGCTGGTTTATTTAAAAATTCACACACAGGAACATAATGATAGTTAGCTTTAATACTACATTAAATCTTCAATGAAAGTAAAGAAGACAGACAAAAGTAACATTGTTACCTGTATATGATACAAGTAACATTGTATGCCTCGGTTACACTTGTCGTGTCTATGATCGGACGAATGCGAACTCTGTGGCTAGATCTGTGATCAGATTTCTTGTTCCCATTAAATATTTAAAATACTTCCTGGTAAAATGTTGCTGATTGCGAAAGGAGAGGCTTCTTTTCTTCTTGTTTAAAATGTTACATATTTGTAGCAACAAGCTTGCAATGTCCAGGAGAGCACAGCAGATGTGGCTGTGGTAAAGTTTCACATTCAACATTGAATTTGACGTTCTGTCGCTGAATGTCATAAATTAAATTAATTTCTACAGTAATATGAGACTAACTTTACTTTGGTGCGGAAACAAGCAGTATCCTCATGCATTACATTCTGAAGGTGTCTTTTTGGTTTATTTTATCTGATGTTCATGGTAGTATCCTATGCATACCAGGAGTCTCAATTCAGGGCACGGGGGCATAGTTGTAACTACATAGCCAGTTTCTGTTTCTGTCCACATCGTGCCCGGATTGTGTCCACAGTACACTGCTACCAGATCCGATCACAATGCGAGCCAGACTTCCTCTGCGATCTGGTCCATTGGATCACAATGCAACCAAGATCTGATCACCATTAATGCATCTCAGATCGCCATTTCAATGAGACAAAAGACATTGAAATGATGAAAGTGTAACCGAGCCCTTAATTATTTTAGAAGTAAAAAAAAGAGTAATTTAGCTACGCATGCTTATAATAGCAAACAGTCCAGGGCTCTGGCAGGTAGGACAGTCTAATAGTTAGTGTGTTTGACTCCCAGCTGAAAGGTTCTGGGTTCAAACCCTACCTGTACCCATCCTAGACCAAGATGCCTAACACCTACCTGATCCTAAACGACACAAAGAAAATACACTGTAAGTCGCATTGAATAAAAGCATCTGCTGCTACATGACTAAACAGTAGTAATAAACAAAGAAATCTCTATTATTGATCTTATTATCTATAGCAGAAAGGCGCTCACGGTAGAGGTGGTGTAGAGGACCCTCATGCCGTCGGCCTCTATGAAAGCCTTCCTGCCGACCTTGATGTTGGTGATGTTCCTGAGGCTGGCCAGCAGGCCCTTCCGGATCAGCATGTGGCGGTGGCGAGTGTCGTTGCGGTGCCAGTCATGGTACGCGGCCAGCAGGACGGGGACGTGCCCTCGGTCCACCGCCCGCCGCGCGTTGGTCTCTGCACAGGAAGAGACGAGAATTAATGAATGTTGTGCAGCATGCAACAGTTGAGCGCTGCATCACCAACATGATGATGATACACACTCGGGAGGCTGGGAAGAAAGGCAAACAACGTCAACGTCATTTTACCCTTGAAAATGCAACTTTGAAAAGGTGCGCATTCATGTAGGGTTTGTCGACTCTTATCAGCGTGAATCAAGAAGAAATGGATGCTGCAGTTTGCATCATGCATTATCATTTCTGCATCATGTATGTTGTTAATCGTTAGCACGAGTTGTTCATCAAAAAAGAGGGAGTGAAGTGACAAACGGTGACAGGAAACGACGGCAGTATTAAAAGGATAGCAAATGAACTTAGTGACAGCGAGCCAATGGATCATTAGTGGCGCGTAAATAACTCACTAGATTTGAGGAGCGCTCCCAGAGTGTCCAGGGCCACCCTGTTGATTTGGGACACATGACAGATGAGTTAGAATGAAGGACGAAGGAGGAGGAGGAGGAGAAGACACATTGGTGGAGGCCATTACATGCGACAGGAGACGACAAATATAACCCGAGTAGCTCTTTGCATTTCCACAAGGACGGTGTCGTTTGTAAATGTGTTGTTTTACTTGAGCAGACTGGTGTTCTTCTTATTGTACGGCCCCACGATCTTGAACATGAGTTCCACTGCCCCGCTCTTCCCCAGAGAGATGGCGTTCACCGCTGCACAGGAGAGACACACAGACACACACACACACACACACACACACACACACACTTTGACCTCAAAGAAAGCAACACTTGGGTTTTTATTGATTTGCAATGACCAATGAAGAGAATAAAGGATCTAATGATCCGATTGACCCAAAAGAGTGTGTGTGTGTTTTCATTTAGTCTTTAGCGTGGGTGTTTTAATTGAGTCTTTAGCTTGCGGTTCGGCTCACAGTTGGAAGAGTAGACCCTGAGGACTTGCAGACAGGGCAGGACCAGTTTGGAGTTGAGCAGGTTCTGTTTCATTAAGTTGACGGTGACATTCAGAGCTCCAGTCAAACGGGCCTTCACCCCAAACTTCCTGTCTGTGGGGAGAGAGAGAGAGAGAGAGAGAGAGGAGAGGTTGTCAAAGAGGATAGAGTAACTGGTTCGGTTTCAGTGCATGTTTGTGTATGTATGTGTATGTGTCACATTCATACATCAGGTAGCCTGACTTCATGTTCACTCTAAATGCATGTGATCACAATGGAGACAGGCACAGACTATTAGTTTAAAAGGTGTCTGAGGCAGGGATACAAAATGCATACAAATGTATAGCCATGTAGGGCTGGGGGGTCATGATTCAATATTATTGTTGATATTTCACTGTCATCAATGTATCAGCATGGAAATTAAATGCATTTTCATATCGTGTTACACACAATTTTGTGGTCTAGGTTTGTCAGATATTAGTCAACAAAATGCCACAAAGGATGTTATGTTAGTAAAATGAATTGTACTAAATGTCATAAAAAAACATTTGGAAATGTTTGGGATTATATGTTTTATGGGATTATATGGAATTCTGAATTCATACCCACCATTATTCCTACCTTTACATGACCTTTATAAGGTCTTTGGTAATGTGTATGCCTGCTCTAAACATACCTTTTGGTCCCACTTTGGCCAGCAGGGAGTGAAGCTGCAGCATGAGCTCTTCGCTGGGAGGAGACTCTTTGCTGGCAGAGATCAGTAGCTTCAGTAAGATGGCCGTGCCTCCCTTGGACACGAACACCCCCACCCTGCGCCCTCCCCCTGCCACACACACAGAGCGACGTTCAACACAGACCACGGTGATTGTATTGAAAGAAAATGAAAACAACACTTATCAATATGGCCTAGATTATTTTTTTTGCAATATAAAATAATTGTACTAATTCGTGTGTCCCTTGCAATCCTGTGCAATCTTTCTGTCTGGATATAAATTATTGTCAACTCTTTAGGACCGGGGAAATTAAATGGCTGGCAAATGTACTTACCCACAGTAAGTAGCTCACTGAGGATATAAAGAATGTTCAAAGTGGTCTGCAGATCTCGAGAATTCTGTAAAAAAATAATAATAATAATCACACTATAATAATAATAATCACAAATCCAAATCCAATGAATAAACAATTGAATGAATTATATAAATTATTAATGAATTAAGTATATATATATATATATATATACACTGTATATTATAGAAATAATGAATTAATGAGTAAACACTAGTTATACATGGTTACACATAGTTAAAAATGAATATGTTTGCATGCACGATTGAGGCTGCACAATAAGATCATACTCGTAGTAAGGTATTTTAAACATTAACGCCATCGTTAACACCGAACATGCTCCGGTTTAAGGATCTAGTGATGATGGTCTAAATGGGTGTGACGTGCATCTCAAACCTTTCGATGCATGCCCAGAATGAATACACCGACCATAATGAGATCAAGTTGCATACACGACAAAGTACATGGTCCGATGATCCGAGCTATCTAGGCGTCTTAATTGCATTATGCTCCGGGAATAAAAATCAAAACGCTTAATCCAAATAGGGTGTTGGCATGCCAGTTAATAATTCAAATGATCTCCTTCACCCAGATGAAGTTTATCGGCATGCATGTAAACGTACTGAATGATTCCGATTAATGATCTCACAGACCTCCAGGGAAGCCAGGATGACCTCCATGCCAGTGGAGCCTTTGGCCATCACCTCCTTCTTGGTCTTCTCTGCAACACACAACATTTGAAACATGTTGATTATTTTCCCACATGTCATACTTTACATGTCATACTACATTGTTGTTGTGGAACTTTAGACATATAGAAATTGGTGTGGAATGTAGAAAGCACTTTGATCTACATCTACTTACATTTGTTTTTTTTAACTAGGTTGTACAGCACCCTATAACTTTTTTTGCAGTTACGGCAATTTTGATTGAATGCTTTGATTTGAAAAGCATCTGCTAAATTTCTAAATATAACGTCAATGTCATGTATTTTGTTGGACGGATAAACGCAATCACTATACATGCGATCAAACATAAAAAACAACTGTTAATTACAATAATATCAATGTTCAATAAACACTTGAACTATATTAAGTCCCACCACCATGATCAGTATGTAAACCAGCATCTCGTGTATACATACAGTAAGAAACTGCTACATTTCATGTTGTCAGTGTTGTCACTGTATACACCGTATACTGCGTGTCAAAGATGTCGCAAATTATTTCAGCACTTCAGTTGCGGACCCGTGGGCCTCGGCGATCACCTCTCATAGAAACATGCATCAATGCAAGGGCTTCCTTTATCTCTGCCATTCTTTCCTCCCCCCCTCATCGGCTAATCTAGGTCTCTCTCGTCCAACTCCTTATTCTGTGTGAGAAGCCAGAGGTCCCCACATGCCTATGCCCTTGCATCCGCTTTCAGAGCTGAGAAATTCCTCTCTCCTTTTGAAGGGGTCCGAATATGAGGAGAGAGAGAGAGCCGACAGACAGGTCTGCACAGGCACAGCACGAAGAAGTCAACACAACAACACACACAACCAAAATGCAGCCCTTACTATACAGACAGATGGAAAATGACAATCACGAGTTTCTGAATAAATATCTGAGAGAAGAGATACAGAAGATATTCCATTTTGGCCATTATTAGGCTGAAGCTGAATGTCAGCAAGACCCATAAGGTGCTGCTCACAATGAAAACATTTTGCAGGCTGTAAAACGCGAGGTGCACTGCACTGCCTTTTTTCTTGAGTTGACATTTATTCCCAATCGGGGCATCCAGGGCGCTCTGCCAAAAACGAGAGGCATTGACAGCAGAAAAAAGCGTTCCTATTGATAAGAATTACAAAATAGCTGCCCCCTGGCTGTTAAAAAGAATAGCGTGTGATCTGGGCCAAAGGCTTTAAATTTTGCATGCCATGTTAGAGCCATTAGATTAAAGTTTATACAAAGACTTTATGTTGCAGTTGCTGACAGATTTTTCCCTCAGTTCCAACACGTGCTTGATGGAAATAAGAATTGCATTCATGTTCAGGTAGAATAAATCCATATTTGTACAACATTTCAGATGAAGGGGGAGCAGTATCGTTTGATTTACAGGGCAGTAAATTAACCGGGAGCTGAGCTGCAGCCAGTGCTAGGAGAAGCATGTGGTGGTACAAACATAGATCTGCAATGAAACATGACTTGTGCGTGTGGCAGTTCATCTGAGACACACACGCACATGCGCACATGCACATGCACACACAAACATCCCAGGGAGGCTGGGATACTACTGACCTCTAAAGACATTGCTGTCATACCAGACTTTTTTAAGCTCTTCAAAACAAAATGACATTTCAACACTGATCCTCCAAGCCAAAAACAAAATCCCAAGCCCTTCAAGATCAGAATGTTATCTGAAGAACAAAGCACAGGAAATATCTTTATCCTTTCATTGCTTTCAGAATTAGCGTTTCACCCTTTACACTAATCTTTACAATGATCACAAACATCCATAAATTAGCTTTAAAAGGGTGTGTGTGTGTGTATGGGTGGGGGTTGACATGCTTGGGGAGCAGGGTCAACTTTTTGGGTAAGGGGTAATGTTTGCTTTAGGACTCTTCCCAGCTAAAGCAAAAGTGTGTGATAAAGCCATCAGGGGAAACCTATTCAATGTAACTTAAATCTGAAGTCGCACAGAAGTAGCGAAGTTAAAGTTTGGAACCGTTACAGAACGTAGCACAACATGTGGTGAACGGAGAAACTTTGCAACTGTAAAAGTGACTGCTTTGTGTATTTATACGAAATATAAAAACTAAAAAGCCATTCAAATAAAATATCATACAATCACACAAGGTTGAACTATGAGAATACAACTGGTAGTAAACCGGATCTGTGTGGCAAAGGTCTGGAAAAAAACAACTTTGCAAGATACAGGGCCTCAAGCTATTTGACATTCTGTCAAAAGATCTACAACAAGCGATGGTTACCTGGTGAATCTTCAGGGACCAAAGATCCCCGGTATGTCCTGGTGGAACTATACTCCATCCCACAGTCACAGTCCAAGCTCAAGGATCAAGTTTCCAACGGAACCCGATCATCAATTTCTACAGTTCACAGTCTCACAGATTTGCAGAGCTTGCAAAGCAGGCTTCCTGGTAAATATGTAAATATCTTGCAAAACGTCCTAGGCTGGTGTGTCTGCAGCCGTCTTTAGCCTAGCTCACACTACAGTAAAGAGATAGGGTGAACCATATGGACCTCCATCTGCATGCTATGGCAAATATAAGCCACTCCTATGGGGAACCAGCAACTGTACACGTTAGCTCTCCTCCCATTTCCTCTTCCTCGTGCCTCCCCCTTTCATCTTTGAAAAGAAACTAAAGAAATTATATCAAATGAAGTAAGACCAAGAGAGCGAAAAAGAGACCAACACGGAGAGAAAAAGAGACCAACACAGAGTGAAAGAGAGACCAACATGGAGAGAAAGACACATGTAAATCATACCCCAGTCCAATGATGCCATGCCTGACACTCCTCTAAGCCATTAACTAATAGTATCCCATTTCCCTATCCCTTTCCAATGTCAATCATTTCCTCTCTGTGTCTATGTGCCACGAGTTACTTAACCCAAGTCTGTAGTGTGCTATGGAGCACAGCAAGGTCTGGTCACGGGTGTATCATTACTCTGAACAGGTTCACCCAGCCCGCCTCCTCACCCACACACACTTCTTTGGATATCCACAACATCCCCATTAGAAACTGAGAGGGGGGGAACAGCTGAGAGGTCCTGACTGAATGTAGACAGCATTAGAAGATGTTTGATTTAAGATTAAGATGAATCAAGATTGTCTGGCAGCAGGGCTGCGGTTTTTTGATATTTTCCCATAATGCTGATTTTAACTGTAGATGCACCCCGGCAAAGAACAAGTGAAAAACAGGAAAGGAATGCAATGACTACGGAGCTGGACGATCTTATCGTATTCATATATGTCAATTGTAGCTGTCACTTTTCAAATTCTCAAGCTAGATTAGAAGCAGAGAAGAAGGCCAAGAAAGCAGCAAAACACAATGTTTAGCATTCTGATGACAAGTGCCATCTTTAAAATGATTCATTATCTTTAATTGAACAACAATTCTTCCAAAAGAGTTTTTCATTGCAAATAGTGAGTAACAAACAGTGAGTAACAAATAGTGAGTAACCATAACAAACGTATGCAGTAGTACAGAGCCACACCCCAACAGGCCATAGCTTCACAGACACAACACTGCTCACCAGCCAACAGGCCGTCAGCCCATCACACAGAGCTACTCCACATAACAGACCACCAGCTTCTTAGGGACAAGCCCTCTGCACAGCCCTCTGCTGCCCCCTATTGGTCAATTACAGAGAACATGTTTAGCGAGAGACATTTGAATCACAAATCTACTCTTTGTAGACAAAGAGGAATAACATTACCTTTACTGTGAAAACGTATTAGACGTACAAGTCATCATCATTGATTAGGAAACTGGTCCCACCTTCCTTTAGCACATTTTGTTTTCATCCACAAGCTTCTACCTCGACCAAGCAAGATCAGCTGAATGGAAACCCAGCCCCTGCCACAAAGCATCCATGTAATGGTCTCATATCAGAGAGGCGAGTTAAATGTTAATGTTGCTTCTTGAGTGGAAAGGAGAACTAAGTGATGATTGAAAGGTGTAGTAAGTGTCAATCACTTACTACACTCACTTATTACTTACTACACCTTTTAATAAAAAGAAACAAAGGAAAATAACTACTCTGATTGTGAACTGCCAAATCTGATAGTAATAACACCTGATATTACCTACCATTGGCTTTTGGCAACATTATACTACAACAATGGTATATAATTGTGTCTGTGTGCGTGTCTAACCCTGTGTCTGTATGAGGTGGAGGATCTTTGCAGTGAGTTGGCGTGTGATCTCTGCCTCAGTCATCATGGACGCCCCACTCATCCTCTCCAGTTGGCCCAGCAGCATCAGCACCCTGGAGTTAGTGGGTACACTGGGGACGCACACACACACAGACACAGACACAGATACACACACACAGACACACGATAAACAGACACACATTTTGCATCCCTCAAAGCCAAACCGTATTCAGTGGAAGACGATGGAATTCAATGAAATACCACACAATAATGATGGAATGGAGTTAAAAGACTTCCAGATAATTTCATATCGGTAGTCTTGTCTCTATTGGTATATCTTTAGGATAATGTTGTGCATGGGTTTGTATGAGTGTTCAAGGCCTAGAACATTGCACTTGAAAACATGCACGTTATTCGGAAAGAATGTGTGGAACAACACGCCTGTCTACGTTACACAACATAGGGCTGGATGTATAAAGCCCAAACTATAGTAAACTATATATTTTGTTAGGATTTCCCACTGCATGGATATTTTAAGATCAGCAAAGGGGTGATATGTCACTCGTTGGCATAGCAACAAGCACCATGGGAAACAAAATAAACCCCCAAAAAAATCTACCCAGTTGAGCCGAGTTTCATGCAAAATGTCCTTATAAAGACACAGAAAGGGTGGGTGTCGGGGGGGAGGAAAGAGAGAGAGAGACATAAGACTGACAGGTGCAGCCAAAACAAACACACAGGAAGCTTTGATTATGCATGTTGCCAAAGCAACGTAGTAGTTGTTGTTATGATAAAAGCTTGCATTCCTTGCCACTATGGTGGACTAAAATGCTGACATTAAATAGTTAAACTTACTTTTCCAGGTATTTTGTTGGAAAATAGACTTTTTCCCCCCAATACATTTTAACCATACGGTTACTTAAACACAGCTCACAAAATAGTGTAGGTCATGAACAAATGTTATAAGGGATACGTTATCTTTAATAACCAATAAAAGGCGTTTTCATGTGTACACGGTCTCAGAGACAGGGCCAACATTCAAATGTCCAATGTGACCTTCTGTAATTGTGATAAAAGGAGACAGGCCAGGGAAACACACACAGGACACAAAGCACAACCCCAATAAAATAATGACAGAGCAGGGTAGACACAGTAACAGTGAAGTCCCGCTGAGAGAAGAAACAACCCTAAAGCAGATGGTTGTGACAAGCTTTTCACACCGACGGATACAAGCTAGAGTGTGTGTGTGTGTGTGTGTGTGTGTGTGTGTGTGTGTGTGTGTGTGTGTGTGTGTAGCTGTACATCATCTCTAAACGACAGTTCTAATACTTACCCTTTTTCAGTAGTCATTTTGGGCTTGTTCATTTTCCTTCACCAAATTGACATGTTTTATGGCCTGTAAGAAAAGACAAATGAAATCAGACAAATCAGGCATCCACAATCCCTAGGTAGAAGAGCTTTAGAAGTATAGCATCCCTCCCCTGGTTTAATGGACCACAAAGGTATTCGTAATACATACAATACAAAGGTCTCCGATGTCTCCGAACAAAAGGGCTGTAGACAACGTCCTTAAGACTGTGGGTCCAACATAAACAAAGCCTAAACAAACGTTGAAAGCCGCGTCTGTTTGAGAGACGCATATAAATAAATGGCATGATAAATGACTTATTTATACGAAATGTTACGTGAATAGTCGCTATCTGCACGGTTGCGTACATAACAGCGTCTATAAAAGATACACGCTATTAAATAAACAAGACAAAGAAATACAGGCGCATTGATGACATCAGATGAGTCATTCACCATGATGTAACATTAGCTGTAACGTTAGTGTCAAACGAGTTCAAATTGACATCCTCGCCGATATGCTTATTTTGTAGACATATCACTGCAACCGACCGCTAATAACTGAACGGGCGATTAGCTAACCATTTAGCAACTGACCCTCATTTATAGTATGCCAATACATGTCTCTAGCTGTCAGCTTCTGCAGGGAAAAAAGGGCCTATTTAGCTGCATTCTGCATCACACATCCCGAAATAAAATGTGTTTATTTTGTCGCTTTTGGTCACCAGGACCTAACGCTATTAATAGCAACGTAACAAGGGGCTTTGCAAAGAGCCGAGCACAGTTGCTGCACCTGCTCAAGTCACCCATTCAATAGCGACAGCTAGCGGAGGCTAACTAGCACCGTGTCCGTCCCGCTATGAATGATAACAATACGGGCTGATACGACATCAATAACAGTCACACAGCGTTAGGTAGAAAATGGGCAAAATGACACACTTGGGCAAGGACAACATACGAACCTGTAAGTGAAGGAATTGTTGTCCCGTTAAGGGCGAACCAATTCCCTTGATAAAGGAGCTAGTGTGTTTTGAGTGTTGCCCGGAACGCCCCAGCGATGTTGTGATAAAACGACCCCTCGGGTTTTTTTGGAGAGCTGTCAGAAGGAACTGTCACAGTGTGGAGGAAGCGCGGAAACAACGCGAGAATCTGTTTGTCTCGTTAATATGACGACCGGTTGGTGGCAAACTGCAAACCCAAACAACCCCATGAACGTGGTTCACAAAAAAAACTACATATCCCATGTAAACACCGCTCTGTGACGTCTAATGCGTGCGCCTTGGACTCCCCGACGTCCGAGGGGCTCGTTATTAGCTAAAACTACAAGGTATGTGCTCCTTTAAAAAAAATACAAAAATACATATAATCGTTATCATGTGACACGTTTCCAACAGGACAGTGAATTGATATAATCAACCGTTCTAGTATATGTATTATAATCCGTTTTCTTCCCTGTAAAACTCATTGTAGTTCACGGTAGCCTATTATGCGATACCATTTGACTATTGAATACACTGTGCCCTAGTTTCCACTGATAATTGCAATAATAAGTGTTATACTACATTCAGAGCTGCCTCACTACCATGCTCGTTACCTTGTAACAGAAAATATCCAGTGGGAATTCATGCAGTAGGCTAATGTCCACCTTTTTAGGGCACGATTTAAGTCCATGCCAATCTACAGAACATTTTGATAATCCTTTCTCCAGTTCACCTCACAATGAACTGCTGAACAGTTCGCGAAAAAGTCATAAATGGGCATACATACGACTACCAGTGATGTTGTCCAGCCTTCCCCTTTCTACGTGGTGGGGTTAGACAATCTCAGAACCCACTAACCTTGAGGGTGTGTAAAAACAGGCATCGTTAGTAGTTGCCAACTTCAAAATATTTATATGTTGTTGTTGTTATTCTACCGTGGTCCTCCCTTTATGTTTTGATAGATTGTCACAATGGTGATGAAGTCGTCAGTTGACGATGATGATGCAGGCTGGGGACTGGGAATCCCAGAGAAAATGAGGAATAATGTCAACTGGGTTGATGTTACACACGAATTCAAGGGAG